>JBBMOJ010000152.1:0-85167 GCA_038090695.1 Sclerotinia spermophila
TCGAGAGATCTCTAGACACTTCCACGTGACCCTAGAGGCAGCTCCCGTAACAGTATAGATAATATAATCGCTTATTAGAGAATAGTAATCTATATCTAAACTATATAAACAGAAGAATAGAATATATAATCTATTAATAAAATAAATAGATATATTATACCGCTATTTGATTATATATAATCCTAGATGTAGATTGTATTACATTAGTACACATGAATATATGATACACGTGATACAGGGATTTCCGTAACAAGTTCGATTTTATAATTCTAGGCTTTTCGTGGAGATAAAACTTCAGTATTTCAAAGCAAAAAGACTAATAGCTTATCCTACAGCTAGAAAGATAATTTGTTTTGTATTTCATTATTATTAAGATTTGATTTTCTAGTAAGAAACTTTGTTATATCAATTTCTATAATCTTATTTAAATAATCCTATCAATAGCAATCTTGAACGAAGTTTTATAAATATATTAATATTATTATTAAGACTTTAATAACAATACTTTTTCCTTAAAGAATATATTTACAACTTTGCTTATCAAAATCAAAGTTATATTCGAATACCTAATTTGATTTGTATTAAGCTTTTTCGGTCTGATTTAATTCTTCTCAAATTATTCTTATGATTCGAATGCTATTCTATTTATAAAAAAATACAAAGTTTAAGGTTTGGAGCTAGTGGATATCTTCTATATTTGAATTGAGATTTAATAATTGTTTTGGTAGGGGTATTACTAATAGTAATAGTAATTCTTTTGTTGGATTTAATTGCTTTCGTTTTTAATTAACAATTTTGCTAATAGGTGCCGGATATAAAATAGATTGATTTCGAATCATATGGGCTTGTAAAGCTATATTACTATTACAAGCTATAGTATAGTAGTAATCTCTATTGGGTATGAAAAATGGTTCAATAAATATATTCTCAGAATTGGTTGATTTATAGCTATTATCAATATCTTCATTACTGTTTTCTACAATTGGTTTGTAATAATTGTTTGTTTGATAGGTGTTTTGAAGGAATATTTTAATTGGTGGTAATACATCCCAAATCTCTTTTGGGGATTTTCATTTGTGGATAATAATAATAATATCGAATTATTGAAATGATTGAACAATTGGGGCTTAATATCTATATATATTTTTTGAGCAGTATTACATTATACAATATAGAAAGATAAATAACAGTATTATATTTGTTCAATTTATATATAGGTTATAGTATTACAATTAAAGTAATTCGAAGATAATAGGAATATCAGAAGACAGTTTTGTAATAAAGAATATCCAGGTTTCTTAGTATAATTCTATTACTATAAGTATTGTAAAGTATTCGGTGATAATATTGGTGATATTGCTATTAGCTAATCGAAATTGTTGATGGTGTAGTAAAGGTTTTATATAAATGTTATATTAAGCGATAAAGAAGCGATTAGTGAAAGCCTTGCTGGAGTATTTATTATTAATTAAATTAGTTATATTAAAAGGGGAATTATATATTGGGAATATAATGATTTAAATAAGTAGAGATTTGCTATTTATAGAATTGAGTTGTAACGGTTTATTATTATTTATTATTCATTTAATCTATTTTTTATTTTTATTTGATTTCTATAAATAATTTATTGTAGAGGTAAGGTATTTCTCTAGAAATTATAAGTTTTAGTTGGAGGGGGGAATGTTATAATACTTCGAGAGGCGTTTGAAATATTTTTAGAAGGTAATACTGATTCGTTTTCGATGTAACCCTGGAATATATTGAATTGATAATGTTGGTAAGGGTTTTTTTAGAAGTTTTGTTTTAAGTAATATAGGTTGTTGTAATTGCTTTGGTTTAAATAATTATTATTATAATTACTTCAATTAAATTAATCTTCAATATATTCTCTGCTATAATATATTCCTTTCTATAAACTCTGTGTAGCATTTCAAGTGGCTTTCTGTATATCAATAGTTTTCTTTGTTTCATATTCCTATATAAAATGATCTACTTTCTTACAATAATAATAAAGTCTAAGGTAGTATTCTTTCTTATGATTTTGCTTTTGTTGTGTTTTAATAGTATCTAAATCTATTAGATTATTAATAGATTATAGAGGGATAGTTATTAGTATTATTGAATTGGAGTGAAATTAGTTGTATAAGGTTTTCGTTATTATATTAATAAAGATAATATAATAATTATTTTCTCTATAATTTTAACTTCAAATATTAAATTTTCTTACCTATCCTTTGATATCATTGAATGTATATAGATTTGAGTTTACCCAGATCAAAAGCTTTAGTTTATTAGAAACTTTTTATTTCAATATTAGAATTATTTCTCTATTAGATTTGTAATATTGTTTTCCTAAATATTCTAAATTGGTATAAAAGATAGAAAAAGGTATGTGTTTCTTTATCTTTAGTTTATCGAATTGTATAACCACCTCCCATTCCGAATCAATTGTTATATAAAGAGTATCGAATTTTTTAAGGAATATTTTAGTAGTCTTATAGATTGAAATATTTATTAGGATTTTATTAATATCTTATAAGCATTCTTAATACACACATCCTTCAATAAAAAAGGCCATATAGAGTATCTTTTTTCCTTTTATATCAAATACAATAGAATTAATTTTTTAACAAAATTGAAGATCCTATTTCCATATTAGGTATTTGTTTTATCGAGCTATTGCTGCAGTCTTTTCTTTTTTGAAAGGTTTTAGATTGCAAAAGATTTGTTAGAAAAATCGAATATTATCTTATATAGATTAATTTTATTGGTTTTATTAATTAAACTATATTTTTAAGATTGTATTTATTTCTTTTTGAAATCGGATTTGATTATTTAGACTATCAAAAAGGATACAATTCCTTTATTCATTTAAAACATTATTTTTTACTTTATAAAAAGCACCTAAAGTATTATTTACAATACTGAATAGATAGACAAAATAACTATAGTATTCTAATACAATATTAATAAATATATAAAGATCGGTATTAGTGAATTTTAATAATTTGTCCACAAGATATTATTATTCGCTATAGATAGTATAAATAGACTTACAGATCTGGTTATATATTAGTATTTAGTCTATAACAAATGAATTTAAAATGTTTATCATTTTGAAAATAAGAATGAAGACGAAAACAAAGACGAAGACGAAAACGAAGATAAGAATGAGAATGAGAATTGTTTTCAAACTAGATTGCTAAAGAAATAGCAACAGGATCTTGATAAAATAGAATATACTATTATGGGACAAGAGTATACAATTGTATACATTTAGATATGATATATAATATTCTATAAGGAAGGAAGAGAAAGGTTCTAAAACCGTATCGACTATATGGCTAGTGATGACTAAGCCTCACACTAGTGTGAGGCTAGTATGAACCCGTGACAAATAGGGATTATTAATGAAAATCCCTATTAACGTAGTTTATCACCGAGTGGGCCACTTCAAAATACACCAAAATTAAGAGTTTCTTAATATTTATATTTAAATAACTAATCATTATTTTTCTGAAAAATAAAAGCTTCTTTATAAATAATAAAAATAAGATATTTATAACATTTAGTTTTTTTATAAAAATTTCAGCTATAGCTCAAAACTGTCACACTTTGTATTACAAAAACCTTTTTTCTTAGATAACTCTTATATTAATTCAAATTTCTTGAAAAAAATTAGAAATTTATATTATTTATATAATTAAATATCATATATTTAATTTTTAAAAAATTATATCAATAAATAAAGAAAGTGCACGGTTACACACAGACGAATTATATATGTATTTTGAAGTGGCCCACTCGGTGATAAACTACGTTATGCTTTAGTTATTTAATCTATAAAAATAAGACTTTAATATTATTGGAAATCATATATATATATACGAGCTTTGTCTTCGGCCCCTCGGTGCTGGAAAAACAATTTCGCGTCGCTACAGCTCCTCTCATTATTTTCCAGGGCACCTTGGAATCTATATCGCAGCTTGTCCTATTGGAGGCCTAAAATAATAAAAACTATATTATCAATTATATTAAGTAATAGAGTTCATTATTCTGTTTTAAAATTTCATTTTAGATATTCTGGAGTATAGTGTATTAATATTGAAGTATATTGAAGTAAGATTGAAGATTTTCACGTGTTTTTTCAGAATAGTATTCTTGAGAGCGCTATAATCATATACACTATAAGGACTCTTTATTATATATAATATTAGATATGATACTAAGTAGTATACTAGTAATAAACAAATCTTTTTCTGATAAATATCTAATCATAGGCTTACAAGCCCCCCCACTAGCCCCCCCCACCCACTTTCTCCCAACTCTAGAGGAAATAGATTCCCTTGAATAGTCATTCCTCTTGAATAGTCGGTATAAATTTATATTGTATATAGTATAAAAAAACTAATAAAAGCTAATCGGCTATTTGAACTATTGATTATTAGTTATATATTATTAAAAAAACCCTTTTTTTATAATTTATATAATGAATTTTATACTATGTATATATAAATTTATATCGACTATTCAAGGTGTCACGGCGCCAACTATATGATCTGTAGTTGCCTTCGTGCCTCAGGCACGGACCACTAGCGCGCCCTACTTCCTATAAGTAGGGCCTCACTCTTCCATAGCTCTTCTACCCTTATGGTACAATATAAGTCTTCACCCGTACCTTGACACAAGGGGAATGATTAATCAAGGGAATCTATTCCCTTTAGAGTTGGGAGAAAGTGGGTGGGGGGGGGCTAAGGGGAGGCTAGTGGGGGGGCTTATAGGCCTACGATTATAACCAATTATTGATTGATAAGAATAGCTTTTTCTATCCCTATAGCTAGTTATAACTGTGGGTACCTGTAGCCAGCTATATTACCCAAGCCACCCATTGCGACCACTGGTTGGGGCTGAGCTAATTTATATGAAACCATATATATAGTTATTACATATCCAATTCACGAGAACAATGTTCAGTTGAAAACGTTACTCCGTAATATATTATTCCATCATCTACATCATACATTAATGAGGAAGACGGATCATCTCAACCATGGTAGAGAGGAATCCATTTTGCCTAATATTGATTGAAGAGGTCGTTGAGCGAGAATGTGGGTCTCAAATTCGTCAAACATAATAACAAAAACCAGCCACCTCTAAGCCAAGCTCCACCAAAGTCTGGAAATATACTCGAGTATACTCATCTAGCAGGTCACTTTGAAGCTTTTGATGTGAATCAAGCAACATACTAGGTATGTCTTCAGTGCAGACCTTACGTTAAATGATCACGAACCAACCCTTTAATGCTTTCAGGTCCGCAAATCGCGTTTGACCGCGAGGATTTCCCACCAAAACTTGTTCTTCATACAAGAGTTTGGATTCTTTTGATTGACCAAACGAAAGAGTAATTTCTTAATTGAACTCACAAACTGGTTAACGTAAAAGTCTTTACCTCTAACCATCACAAAGTGTTTCCCTCGTGCCGTTTTGTTTATATTGATGTTTCCTTAACTTACGTTGGCCTGTCCCGGATTTTCATATAAAATGTGGATCGCCAAGGGGTTTCGGTCTAGAACATTACACAGACCATGCAAATGCATGAGCGTTACCTTTCGTCGTCAAGTTTCAACTTGTGATGAACTGCTTTCAACTTGTAGGCTTTTTAAGGGTTGATCTGAAACGTCGGCTAAAGATCCTTAAACACCAAGTTGTGGAAGGATGAAACTAAAACGGTTAGAACGTGTTGTCATAAAGTGACAATTTGGAGCGAGCCCTGAGCTCCTTGGCTTTTCGGTTTGGAAACCATGGTGATGAGATATCTGACTATGAATAGCAATGTTGCCTGGGTTTCGACGCCCAGTCTGCCGAGTCGAGCAAGACGGTAAATGTTGACAGGAGACGGAGTCGTTGTGACATGAGAGCCTTTTCCCAAACATGGAATGGATGCAGCCGGATATCGGGACGATCCGTGGGCTTTGACATCGATCTAAAACACGGCAACGCCAAATCTCAAGGACTCAAAACTTTCAGCGGTCCGCTTTGCATCGATATTCGTACGCACATGACAATACATCCGATATCATCAGTGATGTATCAGGTGTAAGAAAACGAGACGAAAAAAAGCGCTCGCAAGCCCACAAGGCCTAGATCACAGAAAGGACCGTCACCTGTGTTAATGCTGCGACCGGAGAATTAGACTTGCAACAGAAAGTCGAGATGAAATTTCCTGCCTGTTAGTGGCCCCAAGTTTTGGAGTTCGGACTCATGGACTTACACATCTCAATCTTGAACTGGTGGCACAATGAGTGGGTCTGATAACGGTGGGTCATGAAGTGCTTGTTGTTCGTTGACAGAACACACGTACTCAAGAGTCCCACACTCTTCGTTTCACATTAACTCAAGATGTGCAACAAAACCGAGGGCTCTCACAGTATGGTGGAGTCTACTTTCATCTGATAAGCAAAATGGACAAGTCGACCCATCTCTCAGGGTCTTGACATTCTTCGGGGAGTTTAAAAGATATGCAACAAAACTTTCGGACGTCTGATCTTTTGTGGGATCTGAAAAGATGGACGTGGGGCCTTGAAACATGAATATTTGACCCACCGGTTTATAACGTTTGTGGATTCGATGGAGCTATACACAAAATGTGACTGCCTCGGATCGGTCTCTAGGTTTAACTGAACATGTTCATACTCCCTTCATCAGGCGTAAATAGATACCCTGCGCTGCAGCCGCTACGTTGCCATCTCAATGGATGAGGTCAGATGAGAACAAAATTCGATGAACGAGAGGCTGCATTCTGCGAAGGAACATGGGGATTGCACCAAAATCATGCCAAGCATCACTTCTGCCAAGTTTCGGAGAATAAATTTTGAGATGCAACAAAAGGTTTTCCTTGAAGAACGAAGATCATCGATCAGTAGTCAGTAGTCATGGTCAATATCTGGTCTGATCCCATCATAAAAGGTGGCTAGCAGTAATGTTTATTGCACATCGTGTTTATTTCTCCGAAGTTATGCTCGTTGTTGATTATGATTCTCTCCTATTCAGAATTGCAGAATATACAGCATATCGTTTTACATAAGATATATTGCGATGTGCAACAAGTTCTCAGCTCTGATGTAGATTATCCACTCTAGCATGGAATATAAGACATGTTTAGAAAATTTATATTACAGACGGGCAACAAAACTTCGTGTATGAAGCAGCCAGGTCAGCAATTGGTCCCAACCCACCGGAGAAATTCTTCGACATGCAACAAAATACCAGCGGACTGGACACTGTATTACAAACTAAGTAGTGCTGGTCAGAAGTATATATTGCTGATATGCAACCATACACGAAAAATCTCCATCTTTATCAGTTAGCATAATATACTGTATATTAACGACATGCAACAAAACACCAGCGGACGGGAAACTATGCTGAAAATGAAGTAGCTCTAGTCATAAGCATATATTGCTGACATGCAACAAAATACGGGCAATCTCCATTATCATCTGTTAGCATAATACTATATATTAACGACATGCAACAAAACACTCATCATGACCAGCAGAAGGCCCGATGATACTGGAGAATATACATGACATGCAACAAATCGTTCTTCTCCTGTCTCATCCTCCATCCCATCTCAAACCACACGAAACCGTGACAAGCCCCCATAGATAGAAGAGGAATCATCTCCATAAAACCTAGTCAGCAATGTATATTACAGACGTGCAACAAACCCACTTGACATCCGCAACCCAGCACCTCCATATCCAATAATACATCTTACCAGCCCGGAAAATAAACTTCGATATGCAACAAAAGCCCCCCTCTCGCGGCCTCTGATCAAACCAGCCCAAGCCGTCTGTTCCAGAGAGGAAAAAAACTCCATAGTATACCGTACGAGAATATATTACAGACATGCAACACCAGCTCTTCTCCCAGCCTCTTGAATCGAGAATGGAACCAACTCGAACAAGTTGCACTATAAACACTATCGACATTGCCCCGAAAAGGAAATAGGTCCATAGCATCATATCATGAAACATATTAAAATCTCATCATATATTACCTTCATCCAATAATCTTTTCTTCCCCCCTCAAAACAACAAAACACCATCATATAAAAATATATTGCCGACATACAACCAAACAAGATCCCACCTACACTTTCACCAGCCCACCCATGGTAAAAAAATATACAGTGGATATACTTCAAACCCTATACCTCGTGATGATTAATCCCTGTGCGGATAAAAGCGGGGTGTTTCAATATAAAAATAATCAAATACACCCCCTCAATATATAAGATACGGTAAGCCTCTTCCCAGTAATCAAGACAATTAGACGACTGGTGACCAAACAGAGAATGGTAAAAGTAATATAAGCTGCCAACCTCTTTTGATTAATATATATATTACCGACATGCAACAAAAGTAAGAATATAGCAATACTGGCGTTAGGGACAATTAACTTGCCTATATGATTAAATTGTGACAAGAGTGGCTGTAAACAATACCTCCGCTTTCTAGATGAACACGAGGGGCGCAGCTGTCTAGTTTCGTTTTGGATATATATATTTCGTTATGCAAGAATTGACATCATTAATTTACTGAATTGCGATTGGATGCGAATAAGTAGCCGGGGAGAATCACCGTCTCTCGTCATTCATTGCATTCATTGCATACACAAGTACCTCATCTTAATATCATATCCATAGAAACTCTCAATTATTCCTCACGGCCAACCACTACTTCCATCTCCCCACATACTACCATCCATACTCTCTTCTCCATTCCCCATACCCATCTCTTCTATACCAATCTCCAATCCGTCCAACTCTCTATTGAAAAAGTCGTGTTCTTCTTGCAATAACTTTGTGTCTGCGCCCATTCTTTCCGGATATCTTCTCAGGTTAAACCAATGCGTCAGTGCTCTTAATGCTTGTTCCAACGGCAATGCTTCCTCGACTTCAGCATCTACATCACTACCCGCTAGCCAATCATCCCTCAATTCAGGTCTACAATGTAGGTACACCGCCGTAATGACTCTCATGTTTCCCTGTCTCCATTTGCGACCACAGTATGGAACTTGGTTCTTGAACAATTTTAGAGTATAAAGACGAAGCTCGGGTTGGGGAATTTTGAAAGACTTTTTGAGAATGTTGGATGACTTGTACTGAACTAGAAGTAAATTTCGATGAGCTTTGTTCTTACAAATCTTCTGCATGATGCGAAGGAAGTTGATGGAAGAAAAAAAGTTGCGCCAGGAAAATTCGGTGATAGGTTCCGAATTGCTTTCGGTGGTTGGGAAGCCAAGTTCTTCGACTTCTGTGTCTCGACGAGCTGCATGTTGGCCTTCTTCAAAAGAAAGGGCTGGAAGTTGATCACCATTATTGATTACGGTACTGTCCCTTTGTAGTTTTATTGGAGGCGGAGCAGCGTCTTCTTCACTTTCTTCTTCAATGGCGGCCAAAGCCCATTTGCTGTTGCCGTTGCAGAATGCAAAGAAGCTAAAGTCCATTAGTCGTGATTCTATACCACTTAAAAAGAAACTAACCTCAAGTCTTCTCGATCTATCCTACTGTCAACGATTCGATCTATCTCTTGATGGGCGAACATCTTAAGAATCAAAGGCAGGTAGTTCGAATCTAGTAAAAGCTGCGTAAAGTATTCGAACTTGAGAATGTCTATCAAATTAGCCAACGAGACGAGATGTGGGATATTATCAAGACGTACGAGAAACTTTGAGCCACTTTAGGACAATCAAAAGAATACCAGACACTGCCTTTGAGGTAATCTCTCTAAATCTCATCGCCTCAATTTCTTCTACTGTGAGTTCTGCAAGATCAATTGGATTTGGTAAAGGTATGTTTGCTGGGTCTTGGGCTTGACCTGGTCCTCGGGCGCCATTAGTTCGTGCACTTATAGGGATGCTGCTTTGTGGTTGAGCATTGATTGACTGATTCATCAAATTCGTAACATTCGCCAGCATAGCCTTGATAAGAACTATGACAAGAGATTGTAAATGCGGAATGGAGTATTGCTATTGAGATCCGAGACTTAGAGCCAAAACTATGAAATTGGGAGAGGTAGAGACTTACGTAGAAAGATTCTACTAAATCTAATTTTCTTTTCACCTCATCACTAATATCTTGTCGTGGTCCATAATCAACTTCTACTTTCGGCGATTTTGCCTTTTCAGATTTGAGTCCGTCAGCCAGAATATGCTCGAGATCAAGCTCTTTTATATCCTCGTTATCTCTGTCGTCCCATCCACGTTCAAATCTTAAAAATCGTTCTCGTTCATCCCACAACTGGCGCATAGCCCTAGTCATTCGCATTCTACTAGCAAAAAGTTCACCGGCCTCCAATATCGACTTGGGTATATCACTTCCTTCCCATTTACGACCCACAAGCAAGTCCTGTAGTCCCGCAGCACCCTTTCCGCCAGCACTGTTACTAGTGCTATCAAGAGGTGGGTACATAAATGGGAAGTTTTGATTTGTCTGGTAGTTTTGTTTCTTACCTGCTTTTCCCCCAACTGGTGGTGACGGAGGTGGTGATGGAGCAGGTGTAGCTATGTGAACTGGTTGATGAAGAATTGAAGCTCCACTGCTATTGACATTTGTTGGAGGATTCATAACGCCGGTTGTGCTGGCTCGACTTGGTCTATTCGGTAATGGTGGTAGTATGGAATTATTATCGGGCTCTAGGGGTATTAATGGTTCCGGAGGAATGTATGCGGGGTATTTGGAAGTAATTTCTTGACGGAATATATGATAGTCAAGAGGGGAGGCAGTGATTATCTTCTCGCCGCCTGAATTGGCCAGTTCATCGGTTGCTCTCTTGACTTTATCGATTTCCTTGGTACCTCCAAATACGAATAATATGGATTTCCAGAAAAGAAGAAAGATCTGTGTATTTGAATCAGCTAACAGTCGTTGTGATTTCTATAATACTAACTCGTGTTTGAGGCAACTCGTTGGCCTCATCCCATCGTAATTTTCCAGTAATCGACAAGAGATAATGGACAATGTTTGGCTCCAGCGCCACTATGGTCTCTAACATTAGTATCTGAGGATCATGAACATGAAACGAAATACTGTACTTACGTAGAGTTTCCCTTGCAAGATCGAAAGATTCGTTGTGGCAACGAACGCCTTCTATTGTCAAATAAAATATAGTCATAACATTATCAAGCTCATCCTGTACAAATGGTATATCATCTTCCGTTATTTTTGTTTCTCGAAATTCATCATCCCTTTTGTATAGTCAGTCGTGTTTCACGGCGCACAACGTTTCTACTCTTACCATAAATGCTTGAAAGCGGTTTTCATGACTTCGTAAACCATTTCAATTCCACCACTCTCCGCAAGAAGTGATATGCCTTTCTTCAAACTTTCGACCTGCGAAGGTGTCGCTTTCGTTCTTGCTTTGTTTTCACCCAATGGAATAGTATCCAATTCCTCCTTCTTTCCGGCACTTTCATCCCAATTGCCCAGTATAACATGTAATAAAGTTTGCAAGCTTTTACATCTCCTCCGCAGGTCGCTAGCATGCAGACCCTGGACTTCTTTCTTGATGAACCTCAGTTGTTCCTCCCGATCTGCTTCTGTCCAGGTGTTCGCAGAAAATTTCTTCCATCTTCTCTGGAAAGTATCCTTCGCTCTGCGTAATCTTTTGAACTCTGCGTCGTTGTACGAGAACCACTCGTCCACCTCTTCTTCATACGTTGCTGTATCGCTATAAACGAATGTATATGATGTAGGATCAACCTTTGGGAATTCGGTAACGAGTCTTTTCAGTTGCATCAAGGAGAGAGAATCGTTCGGGTTTCCAACCATCTGCTGGGACGAAGGTGGTGGTGGGGGCTGATGGGGGGGAGGAGGTTGAGGTTGGTTCCGTGCAAGTTGAGGACGTGCCGTAGAAGCACTCGAAGAAGCTTGCGATACTGGATTGGGTGCAGGAAGACCTACATCTGCAAGACCAGTATCTGCCACATCAGCGACATCCTTTGGAGGAGGGGCATCTGGAACTGCTGGTTTTGTCCAGAGCGACATTGTGGAGAATCTAGGGCGACGGTGAAAGAGGGGAGGTTGAAGTTTGGTCAATCATCAAATCGCAACATTGTGAGATTATAAATCATGAGATATTCACCGAGACAAACATCAGGAAATTAGATTTACAAAATTGTGAATAGTATCGCATTTCGACATTTCCCCATATTGATGGTTCGCGCTTGACGCGATTGAAACAGAAAGCTGTCTCGCTTATGATAAGGAGATAAGACTTACATTGACACGTGATTGAGATTCATTGATGTGTGGCACTCAACCTAGTAAAGTAAAGGGTGTCATTAACTATTTGCAGAATGATAAACAACTAATCAACTATCATTAGTAGACAGATTTCAACTCCATACGCCAGCGCCTCCACGAACCACGCTCATAGCTTTGAGCTTTAGTCAGTACAGCGTATAACTACCGTATTAGGCTCATAGTCAAGCTTTTACTTGCCATGGTTTTAAATTGTTTGTTCGCGAAAGTCTTCCAGCTGAGGTACCGTCCTTGAACCTGGGACTCCACATTTGGTGGACTGTGAAGATTACCACCACACTGGCTGTACTCTTTTCTATGTCCTTCTCAGCGAGGGACGCTCAGGATACGGGCACGACAGCACAAAGTGCAGACACCTTTGTGAGCTGATCGATTTTTGTGCACGATCGGGATAATGTAAGGTTGATGTTTCCGACGCCGAGCGGCTCGGTCCTTGAATTCTCTGATGGCCCTTTCTATTATGACTGTATGGTGCTCAGGCTCGTACCAAGACATCCAATGTGTATTGAGATATAACTACACTCTGCATGTTAGCACAGCGGGCCAATAAAAGTTGCCCATTGCCTCGGAGCATAACTGAAAACTGACATGCCAGGGTTGCAACCATCCAACGAAGGTTTTTGGCAGGATCCCAGAACCCGTTCCACGGCCTTATCTCACGCTTCAGATGAATTTGCCGTTACCCGTTACCCGTTACCCGTTACCCGTTACCCTTATCTCGTCTGCCCTCAAACCAATACATTTGACGGACTCTAGTGAGTCTGCCTTACCATTCCTGAAGCTAGCCTGCTAGGATTTAAGTGGAAAGACGAATTATACGGGTGTTCAGTTTGTGAACCATGCACGATGTACCAAGTGGAGTGAAGGATGAAGGGGCGCAGCATGTCGTCTCAAACATACAGATATGTGAACACCTATCCTCTCTGTCTAAATCAGGCTGAGTGCCTCTGCGTAGTGACGGTGCTGCTGATCTATTTACGACACCCATAATACCATCTGCAAGGTATACTTGCGGGTGTTTTCAAGAGGAAAGGTTTGCCTGGGCCCGATCGTAACCAGTCACACAAGTGTCTGCCTCAGTACTTGAGATTTGTATCCGAGCCTTGGTTTCACATATTGATATCTGATATTTCCTTGTGATCACGCACCGATTGATCCAAAGGATCAACGGGCTCTTACTTGCAGATAAAAGCACAAGCTATTTGGATGACTAAATGGGATGTTTCTTAATGGTCGTTAATTGTCTCCATCTTATAGCAGAAGCATACTTGAAGAGTGCACTAATTTCATTAATGGGAAACACGGTTCTGTGCTCTGATCGCTTTCTGATCTTCACAAACTATGGAATTAAGAATTAAGTGTAAGTGATATATACATGAAATCTCATGGAATCGTAAATTTAATAATGGAACTCTAAGGTAGCTCCTGCGGTTCATTAGTGGGAGCGGTATGAGCATGCAACTCATGACGTGCGATGACCGGGACTGCTCTGGCCTGTAACTCCTGTGGGATATAGTGAGGGAATTGTTTCTGGTCCGAATAGCTGTGCGGATATCCCGGTGGATGTTTGTCAGCCTTATTGGTGGCAACTGCAGCCGCGGCGATGAGGTTGGCCTTCCTTTTCCTTCGTGAGATATACCAAATGAGGATTCCGCCAACGATTGAAATAACAACAACAGATCCAATAGCTACACCCACAATAAGCCCCGTCGATATCTTCCCGAAATCCTGGCTATCTGCAGCCAATGTGTCTGTTGGCGTTAAAGTAACATTCGAATTCCTCAAATCACCGTTGGCGCTATTGTTGTTCGGTGTAGAAGGCGATGTGCAAAAATCGTCCATAGGGTTGTTTCTGCCATCAACAGCCACCAGGTCTTCGTTCTCGGTAGGATTTGCTTCCCAAAGTGTGAAAGTCTTTGCATCTTGGTTTAGCATCAGGTAAGCGGCGGTAAGAAATTGTCGCCCCAGCTGTGGAAGATCGTTGGCGTTCCCAGCTTGAATTGCATTGAGGACAAGTTCTGGTTCTGACGCATTTGCAAGCATGGCGCCTGATTTATGATCAATTGAGAGATTTGGGATGATCAACTGATCATTCGGTATGCGGACAGAAATTCCGGAATCTAGTTCTATTGTTAAATCACCGGCGTATCTGAAAATCTTGTTAGCATTTCTCAGAACTTTTTTCTAACATCACATACGCACGGTGTTGAGTCGCGAGGCCCGTTGCCATAGAGCATGCCATAGTAGTATGTTCCAAAAGATCTGTCAGATATCGTTTGGTTGGTGATTTCCTCGAAGTTGATGAAATAAGGTTCTGTTGGGATCGTTAACAAGACGGGGTAGCTTGGCTCGATGTATGCTTGGATAGCGTTGGATTCGATTCCGCCAAAAATACTAGCATCCGTTCCGTTTGGGAAATTGAGTATCATATTCGTGATTGTAACCAGCATTCCAGAGAAACAAGCTGCTCTGGAGTAAGTAAGACTGCGAGTATAATTCGCCCCAGTCACCTTGGCACGATCATAACCTCCAAAAACAAATCCGCTATCAAGTTGAGTCGCTTTCGTCGCTCCAGTTCGACCCCAGAACATTGACCACGTCCGAGATGCAATTTGGCCTGATGAGTAGAGCGTGTTTAAAATTGTTGAATTGGTGCCAAGCCCGATGGCCATTTGCGGATAATAACTTTGCTCTCCCCAGTCTGCTTTCGGGATTCCAATGGGGAAATTCAGCATGCTCACATTTGAACTGAGTGTCATGTTGTCGGATACCATTGTGAGTTGCGGGTATGGGGAGGCGTCGGAAGGATAGGTATTAGTGGCTGGTACACCACGGCTTTTGGATGCGAATTCATTGTATGAACCACCACGAAATGTCGTACAAGCCGCAGTAGACCAACTGGAACCACAGAATCCATCCGTTCCGTAGATAAAGGAGTTGTTCAATGGCCTAAGTAAAGTAAGTAAGGCCTCATTATCTCAAGAATTGCAAGCTTACCATTGAGGTAAGAAAGCAAAATGCTGCTCTGGATTCCCGACGGATAAATCTAAGCCTCGTGCTGTCTCCCCGGTTGACAGAGTCACGTTTCCAATGCGTATAGGGATAGGAGGAACACTACAAGCAGCAAAAACAAGCCTGATATGTAAAATAAAAAGCCAAAATCTTATCATCGACTGCAATCGACCAGCGAAAGCCATAGCGAGGGTAGGCAGAAATGGATTGGGACTCTGCAGGAGGATGTAACGAGAGACTGCTTTCTTGGGATAAAAAGGAGAAAGCCTCGCAATGTATGTTTTCTTCGTGACTTGCGATACATATGTCAGGTAGTGTCCAAGGTAGCGCGATGAGTGTAAACTTGCAAATTTACCTGGTTACCAACATTCGGGCAAGGTCTAAGAGATAAACCCGGTCCAGAACGGCGATGTTTGGAGCCCCTACACTAAATTGGCGTGAGAGGCGAGATGGAAGGACAATGTATGGAGTCATCTATCTACTCGGTTGGCTGTAAAATAGCTCCTCCTGCATAGCAAATTACAAAACCCTGAGACGATCCCGCCATGCCATAGTTTCTTGTAGGATTTGGGTTGACTGTCGCGTGGTACCAAAGCAACTATAGATCTATTGGTAGGAGATGGCCAACCTATGGCTCATGTTGACGTTCAGCGCCCTTCCACAGCACCGGTAGCCAGTAACAGCTCACATCAAGAGCAGATATCAAGGGTTCCATAGCTAAGCAAATGGTTCATAATTCTTTGTCAAGGTGAAATCTTGTGTTGGCGCTTAGATAAGCAAAATATCTCAAGGCTGACGGTGAGTATTGTCTCCATTATAAATTATCAGAAAGTGTGAGATCTCATAATTAAATGGTGCAAGGTAAGGTTACGCGCAACCCCAGCAAGCACCTATCATTGATTGTATGAACCTACCTATTCTGATGAGCCGCTTAGTGTATTTATGCATCCATTGCAACGGTGATAATGCAGCTAGCTCAATGGAGTCATCGAAATATGTCCAATTTTATAAATATCTCCGAGGAGGCTCGAGCCGCTCGCTGAGTGGTGCATTTTCATGAAGTTTTCGCTACTCAATGCGTGTGACACGGTAATTAGCTAAAAGCGGTTATTTTGCCGATTCCGACGGTTTGGTAAATGAGTACATCGCATAAACGCGAGAAATATACAGCCCTCATTGGTTGGGAAAAAAATGCGATAGCAAAATCAAGTTCTGCGCCCTCAAGGGCCCCTGAAAGTGCCGACAAATCACCAGTGAGGTCAATTCGTCACCCAATCCTGACCAAACACATTTATGCTTGAACAACAACTGCTGGAAAAAAAAGATGAAGAATACAATGATTTCGCAGAACGGATTAATTCTGTTCCCAATACTGTCCAAAACACAACTAATCGCGAGCTAAGATGCGCTTACTTAGAAATTGAACAGCTGTCTGTGCTACACTCGCGCGCGGCAAGCAACGTAACGGTACGTTTCGTCTTCTGCACTTCAGTGCATAATACTTGAATAACAATGGCTGTAAGCTTCAGGAGGGGTGAGCAGGGGATTAGATGAGGGGGCGGAAAGAAGGATGGTGCAGGCTCTTCTATAGGCTCGTGCTAGCCCCGGGCGCGGTGATTGTGGGGCCTATTGAAATTGATCGGCCGGAAGTGAAGAAACTGGTTAATAAACGAGGGTGGATATACACCCAGGCACGTAGTGCTCCGTGTACGAGATGTTGCTTATCCCCCAAATATCGTATCTTGTAACTGAAGAGTTCGTCTTATTTTATAATCCGCAAAGTTATTGCTGAAAGTCTGTATGAAGCAGACATGAAGAAAATGATTTCAGCTCCCTTTCAGAAGCATAGGTCGATGACCCTTCTTCCTGCAACTATATTTCTTCTTTTAGTCATAATCTCCTTATATCACTTACCGAAAGACGCTCAAATCCAAGATTATATTCCAAAATGGCCATCCCACACTCAAGGGTCTCAAACGCAGGTCGATCTTCCAAAGTGGACAGTAGATGTTCCTCAGGAGTACGATGTCGAGCCTTACCATTCCTCATTCTGCGCCGAACGTTATAGTCGCACGTATCTTGAGAACATGCGTGACTCGGCAACTGAATACTGCGTGCCTGGTCCCTCCACAAATCTGACCTGTTTCCATACTACCAAATGGCCGGGTTCGAGTAGAGACACCATGTGCCTTGGACAAGCAGCAATGTGGGACGTTTCTGAACAGAAATTTCGGCTCGGGTGTGACATTAGACCGCTGGATGGAGAGGAAAAGGCTAAAGAATATCCCGAATTCAATAATTTCCGCTCCTATTGGTATGGTACTGGCACCAAAATCATCTTCGACGACGTTGTCTCGAAAAATAGCCATCTACGTCAATACCCTACAACGTATAACTATACCATCCTTATTAAACGAGAGGGTGCTCTGAACCCATGGCATTGTCTTACGGAAATTTGGTCGACAATGATGACTATGGACGTCCTACGTATGTCTGTCAACCCCTCCACAAATGCGCCTTTTTATATCCCCGAAGATATTCAGAACACTCAGATAATCATCCTCGACGACCATGCCGACGGCTTCTATATTGACCTTTGGGCCGCGGTTGCCCAGAGACCAATCATCAGACTGAAGGAGCTTTCTGAAACCACAGAGTTCGAGAACATTATAGTACCATTACCGGGTGCTAGCAACCCAATCTGGCAAGGAGACTGGACAATTCATGATTGCGGTCAGTCTGAATTACTACGCACGTTTTCCGATCGAGTCCTCAGCTTCTACAATGTGGAGCCTTGGAAGCCTCATGATGGTGATATTATCGTAACCTATATCGAACGACGCCGCCGACGACTTGTTGGCCAAGATTCTTACCTAGAAGAACTCCAATCACAAAATCCCCACGTCAAGATCCAGATGGTGGACTTTGAATCCATACCCTTTTCCGAACAGATCAGAGTAGTCCGCGAAACCGACATTCTGGTCGGAGTCCATGGTGCTGGTTTGACCCATGGTATTTTTCTTCCAGAAGGATCAGTGATGGTGGAGATATTGCCAGAAGGCCTAAACCACAAGGGCTTTCGGAACCTTGCAGGTCTTCGATCTCACACATATCTGAGCGTGCATGCCTCGAAGCTCCCTGCACCTTCACGAGGGACAAAACGTGCTGAGTGGCATGCGGAAGATGTCTCGCTTGACCGAGAACGTTTTCTAGACCTTATGGAGGTCGCTTTGAGGAGCGTATACAATAAAGGGCTGCGAAATTATGATGTCAACTAGTGATCCATCTTCTGTTATTTTGAGACCAGTATAGATGTTATTCAAATGGTCGGGGCATTTTGGCGTTTTCTTTTTTTCAGTAGTAAGGCCAAATCTATAGACGTTGAATAACACCGTCGTTGTATATACTCGCATAGCTTGGCCTTGTATATTATCCAGGCTAAAATGAATACGAATTTCTGTCAAAACCGCGCGGTACCGGCTTCCTACCTACCATTTGATCTGTGCTGAGCTTTTATAATCATTGGAAGAAATGGCTTGTGCCTCGAAAAATCTCATGATTTTTCCCAACCATAGCTTCTTGTGAGATTACTATGGCACCTCACTATGTAGCAGTTCTGACATTACTAGTTTGGACATACGTGAAGGGAGCTCTTCTTGAGAAACTATGCAAGAATAATCGGGATAATCGGCCACTCAATAGTCTGTTTATATATAGCACGGGTGTGGTATAAAAATGTTGAAGTCTAAATATGGATCTGTAGCTCTACTCAAGAACCTCGCTAACACTATCCTACGAAACACACTCAAACTTCGCGAGATGACAACCCCATACAAGTTGCCATGGGTTTTGCTTCCCACCAAAAAAAAAGAATCAATTTAACTCCTTTGATTCAGAAAATTGAGATTTATAATATACATTTATACTTAAAAAGCACTGCAAACACCTAGTATTAAGTCGCCAGAATGAGAAATACAAATTAATCTCCAACAGCTGCAAACAAATGTTGCATTTTCTACAACTTTGCGGAGTCAAAATCTTGCCACGAGGCATGATCTGCTTCTTCTGCTTCTTCTGGGCGATATGTTGTCGCTCCAAGTACAAGCAAAAGGTTGAGGCAGAATACCAAATAAATATAGACTGGCTGACCAAGGCGAACAGCAGCTATGGTGACAGAAGTATCGACACGTTTCGTATCATTAGCAATCATTAACTGTGCACTCGCGTAGGTCACAAGCAGATCATCTATAATTGCCGTTACGGAGTTTTGGATTCCTGCAAGATTGATGTCTTGCTCACGTGGTGGGCTGCCGGTATAATGTGGGCTTTTGACGTAGGTACGATAATCGGCAATGCTAAAGTTGAGCGCGTTCCCTATAACACTCTGTAGAAAAATTAACAATCTGATTTATTGAATTGAAGAATGGAGGATGATCATACCTGATAGATGTTCGACATATCATTAGAGGAAAGCTCGAATTGTCTTTCCAGAACGTGTGTAAGACTTCCCGAAGGTTCAATATCAACTGCAGGTATATTTGTCGGCGTAACAGTGATGGAATTATCTGCAAGCACAACGGCGACATCGAAGATTGTTGGCTTGAATTCAGTTCTGCATTGAGCCATATTGAGATTTCCATAGTCGCTTCCTGCTGCAATCCCAAGGTATCTTGGATTGTAACCTGTATTATCTGCAGCAACTCCAAAGGCAACGATGGATTTTGATGTATGTCCCAGGTAAACAGAAAATTCCCCAGACGCACTGTCAGGTAGAAAGCCTCGAGCGGCAAATAGTTGTACCCCATCATTCACCAATTTGAAATCAGAGCTTTGATTGTAGATACAACTAGTTTCAGCTTTATAGCCAACTTCTTGGAATGTGTAGCCAGTGACAATAGAACTATCGAAAATATAGTCATCTGAAAGGCCAACCGACGCCCCAACACCAAACGAGCGGCCGACATATATGAACTTTGAATTGTCATACTTTGCATGTTGACGTGGAGAGCCATCCATGGTCGTTGCTGTGGAGATGGATTGCGAAAGAAGACCTTGGTATGCCATAGCAGGCGAGTAAGTAAAGAACCCTTTGTCGCTTCGTAGAGTGGGACCTGAAGAATTGATCTCTGATGGCCACTCACGAACCGAAGTCATGTTCGAGTACTGGGGAAGGAGGATGGACGACGGTCGAGAAGAATGGGTATCCACGGGAGTTATCGCACCTGCCCATAATGGGCACGGTACTGCACATGCAAGGGCAAAGAGCACCACAAGAAGAAAGTGGGCAAAGCACAACTCCCAACTTTTTGAGGACAAGCTGAATCCATTCCAGAAGTTTAACAAATCACGAGGAATTGACCGCTTCACTAGGCGTAATCGAGTGGCATAATTGCAAAGACGCCAGATCGCTGACACTTGAATCAAACCAAGTGCACCGGCTAGAATATGAACTCCAATCTGTACTGAAGCTCGATTTCGAATGATCGAGTCGTAAAAGGCGCCACCAGAGATAGTCAAATGGCGTTGATCTGCAGCTAGAAGAAGACTGCTGATAATTGTGGGAGCAATGAGGCCCAGGAAAGAAATATACCGATCGCTGATTTTAGCAACCCGGCTTCGTGGTATCTGAATCTTCTGACCTGGTAGCAGTTTCTCTGTACTCTCGATGTCGAAATCAGACGATCCCGCCTGTCGGGAAGATTCTAAGTCATACAGCGAAAGCATAGTTTTTTGCAATAAAAGAGAAAAGAAGAAAGTACGGATGAAGAGTTAGTAAAAACATACAAAGCTGTGGGCGAGATCGATCTTATAATTTGACGCCAGTCAACATAGAGGCCTTCTTTATGAGTAAGACAGAACTGTGCGCCTTGTAATGGCACAGTGCTGGTTCACATGCAGCAAGTTGCGCGCGTGTTGTTCAGGAACAGTGTATAGCCACTGGTTTTGCCAACTCTCTAGAAAAAGCACTCAATATGAATCCGACAGAGTGGGTTAAAACCACTCTTAGGAAATTCATTGGATAGGACACGAGTAAAATAGTTTCATGCCGTAGTATCGAGAATCTCGTCTCAAGTGGCTTAGCCGCCAATATTTACCGCGATGAGAACTTGAAACCTCACCAAAGGCAATGAATGAATGACAGGACCTTTCAGAAGTACCAACCCCGAAAATTGCCTTAAAATAAAGCTAGGTCAATCGGGTTACATTGGCAACTGCATTAAGAAGGCTTAGCCGCCCGAGAATTGTGCATTACTGGGGCTACATGTAATTATAGCTGTACCAAGATGAACACTTGTTAGATTCTTGGAACCGTCCGAGAAGCAATTTAACTCAACTCAGATAGGGATATACAAATGTCCGGGATAGTACCCCCGCCGGTGTTTGGACCATTGAGAAATATCACTAAGACAAACAACAGTTATAAAAGTTTCTCGCCCCTCCTCGCTTATTAATCCATGGCAGTAAAGCTTGACTAATTATACCGGTCTTAATTTGCCGGAATAATTCCTCTATTTCTCCACTTATTGTACGGTAATACCGGACTTTCAGGATATACTGGAATTTCGGACACGTTTTTGCTGAATCGGTATGAATTTTGATGGTAAATTCGTTTGAACAAGCTCGATTACCCGCCGTCACATAATATTTTTTGGGCCTTCCTCGAAAAGAATCCTCTTGCTGTGATGACAACCTATCTCTGTCCGCCTTCGCTCTTCCCATTGGCAGAAACAGAAACGTGGTTTCATGCCCTCTCTTCTTCCCGTTCATTGACATCATGGTAGATCGTATTGATGCGAGAATACATTCTTAGCAGCTCAACGCGAGTATGGCCAAATGCTCAACTTATTCTGCGTCGTAGACCTGAAATGCGTATAAATAGCCTAAATTTCACACAACCATTACACCGTAAACTTTCCGAAACTCGCCCTTCGGTAAATAACAACGAAGTGGGAAGACAGGAAAATTGAAGAAGCAATGGGCTGACGATGTTCACTTCTGGTGGCGGATGGAGTTAAAATCCTGATTTTTAGATGTTTTGGGAGGTGACCGGATGGTGAGAATTTCTTAGATTCCTCCATTTACACCATCCAGTGTTATCTCACGCGAAGGTATTTCATGAAGTAATGCAATATTGACTGTACGGACCCGCATAGATCATGGTGGTAATTGTGGGGAGGAACTACCCACAATTACTCGTGCATTTTTGCTTTCCCTGATCTGACAGAAGTGGCTGTGCATATGGAGAGAGAGTACTGTAAAAAGGGTATCTGGTCTGTGGAGCCCAGCAATCATCTCTCGAAATCCCTTAGTTTTACACCCCATGGCCGGCAGACATTTTTTTTTTGAGAAGGAAGATCTCCGGTGTTCTGCTTCTAAGATAACCCCGCGAGGAGGCTATTTGTTTATGTAAGGATATTGATCATGTGACTGAAGAGGGTTCTAAATTAGCTAGCAAGGTGCTAGCCACGGGGAGTTTATTTATATGACTAGTCTTCCATCGCGTTTTATGCATCAAGGGTCATAATATACTAGGTCTCAGTACTTGCACTTTTCAACATCATGATAATACAAAAAAAATTGAGCTCTAGAGAGGCAGTGCGGTTGAATTTGAGATGCGAATTTTCTCAAAATGGTCGCTTTCTTGGCTGATGGCAAAGGCATTGCTCCTGCGATGCAATCTGTTAAGCTTCTACTCCATAACCCTGGGACCTCATATACACGTAGCATGGGCGATGAGACGTATAAGAGATTATACGAGTGATGGGATGGTCATTTTAGACGGCGAAGACAGTGCGAAGGAATCCGAGGAATCAATTCAAGAACTGAAAACCCTTCAACAAAAATGGTTGAGGTGATTCCATAAAGAGTATGTAGAGGATGAGTAAAACACATCTTTCAGTAGCAATAAATTCAATTTGATAATTCAGGGGCCAATTTCCGGTCCAACTGTTGGATCGGAGGAGAGAGGGGCCAAAGTATATGTCGTGTCGGGTCTGAAAGGGGTTTCGCGTATCTTAATAGTCCAAAACTGGGGAATTCGAATTGCCAACAAGGGTAAGGAGATCTCAAAATTGTTTATAGCGGACTGGATCTCGATGGTTGGAACATCTTCAAGTATCGAACTCAAAGTGTGTGTTCGAAGCTTGGAATGAAATTGAGCTGAATCGAGGGATTTATTCTGAATGGGACGCAAATTTCCAGATATAGATCCATACCAACTGACTTTCGTATACTTTTTCTTGTAGGGATCCATGTCCGCCGCGATATCTTCATAGTTATTTAGTATGGGCAGTCCAGAATGCTAAGTCTTGTAAAGGCCATATAAATTCCGGCTGTATACACTTCATAAGGTTGAAGTTCGAGTTCGAAATATGCGTCACAAGAACATAGACGCCTTACAGTGCGCAATCTAATACCACCGACATTCGATCCATCTAGCCTCCGATTCTGAACCTCTCTAGAGATTTCTTGACCCTTTCATATGTAGTACATTTGAAACGATCCGCAAGCAAACGTAAAGCTTTAACTTCGCTGTACCAAAAACCTTCCAATCTTCTCTTGCGTACAATGTCAAAGAAAAGGTCTGGTACTAGCTTGGCATATCCAGGTATGAGTGCTAACTTAACATCCTGCCATTCGCTTGAAATTTCAAAAAAAGAATAAATCATGTCATGAGGGCTTTTAGATAGAATTAGTTGACGCTTAAAGCATAGGATTCAAGTATATCGCTCAGTGTCAGGGTGCATAGATTGCACCAAAGCATCACACAAGTTCTTTCGAGAAGTAATGTTTTCGCAGTTCACGCTAACAAGCGGGTCATCATTACTTTCTTCTTTACGCTCATACGATAATGCCTCATAAGCCATTTCACCTAGCTTCGTATGTGCTAATTAGCATTTAATCGGACCATTCACAGAGACAGAGTGGATCACGACGAACCGAATCGCAGTTGTCGAGACAAGAGGTTTGTATTTCAGGACTGCTGTAGAATGTGATATCCTCATGATTCATCTGAAAGCACATTCATGCATGTACAACCTTGGCGGCTGACCGCAGTCGCTTGAACTACAAGCGCCACAATTTCCTATTGGTTGTTTGACGTTGGAAGATTAACCTCTGAGATGAGTTGGCCTGATGTTGATAAGCACTTTAACACACTCCTAGGGCCAGTGCAAGAAACTTCTCGCAGTTGCTGGGTTGATGTTCGCGTTTGCATATGGGAATCTGCACTTGCAGCATGGTAAATAACATTGCCTCACGCAAAGCTAGGTTTATCAGCCGAAGCGAGCTCAATACCATCATGTTGACCTGTATGAAGTCTCGAGCAGAAGAATTGAGGCTGCAGCTTCCATGCTTCAAAGCGCCTCAATCAGACAGAACAATGGTTGCTGAACAATGGATTGTCTCGAAATGATTTTGTTTGACTGAAAGATAATCTAGCGTACGATTTCACAACACACGATTCTGCTGCCCATAATGCCGGAATTATGCTCAAACGAAAGATTACACAGAAGGGATCTCAGACATCCCATGTATATACACCGTGGATTTGGCTCTCCAACCTTAAACATCCGAACTGGTAATCACCTTCGAGACTCAATGGTGAGACCAAAGCATTCTTCCATTGTCCAGAAAAATACTTCTCAGACGAGATCTTGCCGTGGAGAACGAGGGTCCAAAAATTGATGGGGAAACGTTCCTCGTAGATAGAACTCCAACTGTTGACTGGGAAATAGTATTAACAAAACCAGATTGCTTCCAATTCCAAAGGAATTCGGGTCAAATCTCGGTAACTTTTGGGAAGAGATGGCGACAGCAGAGATTGTGGCGAGTGAAGGATTCCGGCAAGGACAGAAAACATTATCGAATTTTGAACAGCGAGCTTTCATTAACCGACAAGGATAGCCTCCACTGACCTTGTTGATGGTGAATATGGTAGTGTGAATTCAATTGGTTCTTTTTTGCATTTCTACTGGACTAGCTCGATTTAGAAGTGTAATCTTCGACATTATTGGGATGATACCTTTTGTGGCCAATGTTCTACACATACTCTCCTTCAATTTTCTTTTCAACTCAGAAGCTCCGTTTGGATACTTCGTCCGATCAATGGATAATTACTGACTGTGATAGATATCTTAGCGCATGTTTCGAGTTGGGTATGTGGAACCTATTGCAGGCGAGAGAAAGAATTCAGGTTGCTCATTTGTTCGGACTAAGTTCACTGTACCTGGATTTGATTAGAACATTAAACAGTAAGAAGTCGATCGGAATCGTGTTGAAGGTTTGATTGTCTTCATATATTGAAAGCTTTCATTGCTAGGCCCTGACTACCTATTGGAAACCCTAACTAGTAACTCCGAACTTTCGATACAATTAGATCTCATGTGACATTTATTTTTTAAATTTGTTCCACTGTGGGAATGTATTTGTCATGCTGGTAGCACATCGCGCTTTCTCAACGTCACATTGAATTTGAACATACATCGCTCTTGTTGCCCGCATTAAAACCCAGAGCGCCCGCTATATCATGCCTCTTGTGATGGTTGAGTAACCTCTTCCAACTACCCTAGGAAATCCTTCCAGTTCATTGCCCCTGTCTATGACCCACTAGCAATTATCCTGCTATTTTCCACCTACCTGTACTGCCAACGCGCTGCGTCTTTCCCCTCGATTTTTGCATTGGCCAAATTCCTTTTCTTCATCATCGTTCAAACTCGAAAAGATCACCGAGTCTATCTGTCCGACCATCAATGTGATCCTTCCTTCTGCCGAGCTTGATGTTCTACCTCTTTTCTCCCTTTGATTTGCCGTCCGTTTGACTCGGAGACAATTGGATAAACTCAAACTCTTTGCCGTCTTGTTCGACCTTCTTTCTTAAAGCTTCGATATCCAAACCGTCTGGGATGATATCTCCATGTATCGTTAAGCTAAATTTATAGCGCTCTTTACAGTTTGGTTCGTGAGTCGGCCAGTTGGCTTTTTGACAATCTCGAGAACAGTAGGGAGTTCTGCATCGTTCACAACTGGGGAAGCTCTCTGAAGAAGTTTCTGTCTTGTGGCAGTTGGCACAAGAGCGGACTGGGTTTGAAAAAGTGGGTGTCGGTGGTTCTGGCGTAGAAGATCTTGAAGACATAGTGAGGTATGGGCAAGCCCGAATTTCGAGGACTTGGCGATGTGAGCAGAAGTGCTGTGCAGGGCTAATGCTAGAAGTCTGGCGATATGAGACAATGTATAGACGAGTGTCGAAGAATCTGACTCCCCACTTTTGGAAGAAGTCACTGGTGGGATTTTGTGGAGTAGGTGTAAATTCAAAACGCAAGGTGGCCCGAGATTTAGTTTCTTAGCTGCCGTGGAGAAGGGGGTTTTATCTTCGTTTGCAAGACAAAGTTGTCCCTATAAATGTTCAGTTATACGAAATCGATGCATATGAGATCATATTTTGACTCCGGAAGATGCACGAGGCAAAGGGTAAGAGATTTCACCAGAGACTGCTAAGGGAATTCAAGACTGTACACGAATTTGGATTCATGGATATTACCTCATCCTTCCACTTATATAACCAACATCTGGGCAAAGTTTTCGGTGAGCGGTCTAAGCTATTTGGGTGTAGCGATACCAAGCGTTTGCAAGGTCATCCAATACCAGGTGCATATTTGTGTTGAATGAAGAGTCTGGAAATAAATATGGTAATTGATAATTAGAGGAGTTACCCCACCTTTGCGTAAACTATAAGAAGGATAGCAGCCGGCAAAAGGATTACTCTTCCGAGTAGATTACCATATCTTGCATTTCTGATGAAACTCAATCTTTCACATCCTACTACTCTCAGTCTGGAGTTGATCTACTCCACTCTAAGTGATTGGTACCCAACAATCCAAGCCAAATTTATCTTGATACTCCGAAACCTAATTCAATCAAAAAGGAGCTTCGGAGTAAGGGTACGGACCGTAGTGGGGTGCATTAGTTTTGTCGATGTGACCCATCAATCTGGCTCGGTTAACGGATTTGGTTACACCTGCACTTACATTATTGGTAGGTGCTTCAAGTGCTCTGATTTGAGTGGCTTGATTATCGTCATATTTCATGTGTCACCAAGAATATTTGGGGGTATTGTGTGCTTATTTATGCGAGCATGTCACAATCAATATGTCCTTTCGTAAAGACCCGAGTATCACAAGCAAAATGTACGGCCACCTCTTCGTACCTGTGGAAGAGGTTGAGATCCTACATGTACTTGAGTAGTACTCGACCTCCAAAATTGGAAAGTAAAGCTGGCAATGATACTTTGTGTATACATGGTACCTCTTAGTTGAGACGAATTGAGAAACACTGCATATAAATAAGGTAACAAGGATATATGCCAATTGTTACACAATGCACGTCGGGTTTAACGTCTGGAAATGCCACCACGTTCAGGGAAACTTTAATCTCCAACTCCTTGTTGATATCAGATCAAGATCGTACAGAGTGATGGGGATACATTTGTACATGGCATTACAAGGCTCTGACATTATCTCCGAAAGTTCAATTTGGCCATGATTGAAGAACACAAGAGTCCTAGGTCCGTTTTGATGGAACAAGATGCATGAAACGTTCACATGGATCTAAATCGACCGAGTTTATTACTGCACTTCCAAATATCAAAATTGAAGCTGAAGGTATGGAATCGGATCCATGGAATATATACTGGGATTCAAAGGAATTGGGTATTACACTCGCGATATGGACCCAAATTTGCAAGCAGTACGATAGCACGATGATCTTCCGCGCATAGTGCTACGTCTCATGGTGACATCTATACTATACAGGATCGTGCAACAGTCACAGATTGATATCGGTATCATGCAACAGGTACTATTGTCGTTTTTTGGCCACCGATAATAATCTTTACCGAGCCGATATTTGGAAACACCGTGGTAACCCGGAGATTATGGGGACTTAAATGGCAGGAAAATGGAGTTCTACACCGAATTTCCACAGCATGACCGATGAATTTGCCACCGCACCTTATGTTTTCGCCGCTTTGTGCGAAAAGAACATACGGCGATGCATCTTTGACTGTTTCGGCATTAGAATCTATCCTGATGAAAGACACTACGTGCTTCTTGTTATGGAGATATAGCAGGATCAGCGTGGATATTGTCTTTCTTTGAAGCGTCGTCATGCAACCGCGGATTAGTTCTAAGAACTTCTGGCAGGATGATTCTCTGAGCTCTAATTTGGTATTGGAAGACGTTAGCCAAGGAGGTATTAATTACCGTATGATGATGCAATTACGCCTACTCCTGGTCTTCTACAATGAGAATATTAGGGTTCTACAGAACGAGAGGCATACTGGTCATGATGTCGATACTCGCGAATTTGGAGATTTAATGCTCCGGGTAGTCAAGGTCAGCAAGTTTGATGCCAGTCCCTGTTCTCCTAGAGCTGTGCAGACCTGTGCACATGTCATCAAATTGAGTGGTCTAGAAACATCTCAAGTCTTTCCACAGTATGATATTCCAGAGGTATCAGATTGCGACGATTCAAACCTATTCTGATGTCCAATTCCATCAAATTCCGAAACTCCCTTTTATGCTTAGTATTTGCAGATAACTAAAAATTGTGTCTCAGAGCGGAATATCTCTCATATCTTTAGATCAACAGATGATTCCAAGTCTAAAGGCTAGGTGATGCGGAGGTCACATGATATTTTGTAGTCCCAGAGGAGATGGAGCGTGGCAGAAATTCTTTCGGCAACTCATTTCATGACATCCAGGTTTCAAACAGTTATCCATTCAAGAGCTAAGAGAAAGTCATCCACGGAAACGAAGGCCTACCTCTAGCCCCCGCAAGTATCCTCCGTCTTCGAATCATGATTTCGAGACTATACCAAATGATAAATCTTGAACCAATGATCTCATCAATATCAAGTCTCACGCCCGAGGAAACTATATGGGTATCTTACGTAGCTCGCCGGCTTCTCGATTTGATGCCAGCATCGATCTCGCAATCTCGCATTCTTGGGATTTTACGATTTCTTCTTCACTCTACGACACGTCTTCTGCTTGGTACTGAATTCCATTTCTAGATGCTGACAATCTATAATTACCTACTCATCGCGGAGATCATTAGTAGGCCAAACTATGGTCTGATACTTGCGACCCCGGTTCTGCTTCTACATATTCTTGAAAAAGATCCAGGAGAACCGTACTTAAATGAGCAGTGTCTTCGTAAGATTAAAGGGTTGTCGAAATTTCGACAGAGGTACCTGTGGCTCAGAATCATCTACATGCATGAGATATATCATGACATTTTCTTTATCGTTGTGAAGCCATGAAGGAGTCAATAAAATCGTGATTTCCTAGATTGTCCGTGGATATGTTATTTTGCAAAAAGATGAATTGATTGTCTTGGAATTTTTATATACAGCCAGCCACTTTCAATGATATATATCATAATTCGAAGCTTCAAATAGCCAAAGTACTTAGACATCGACGAGAGTAATAACCCCTTATTGAACATTAAGCGGAAGAAGGATCAACTCTCGCCTTGACGGCAATGCCTCGATGCCAAGTCCCACAACGCGCGTTTTACCCCACTTTCGACAGAAACCCCCAAAAAGACTTTGCGTCAACCATTCGACGCGGCATTGTCTACCACTTTATTAATGTGGCTCATACAATCCGTCATCGTCTCTTCTTTCATCCAATTAACTGTCTCCTGTTGCAAATATATCCTCACTCGTCCACTAACTTCCACATATGTCTCTGCGATTTTAAGATACTAATTCAAGGTGCCAAGAACGACGGCGCCGGGTACCTGCATGGAGCCATGCTGGAAAAAGGCGTTTGTCGTGTTTTTCCCCATCATACTTCCAGTCAGAGGTCGGCAGTGACATACTATTAGAATCGTCTAAAGCATTGAGTTTGTTCCTTTTGCCAGCGAGAAATCGGCTGTGACAAACTATGGGGATTGTTTGAAGCACTTTTCTTATTCTTTCGCCAGCAATAAGATCGAGGTTACAATGGAAGTGGGCAATGCGTACGTAGAACTCAATCTATTTCATGTTTTACCTGGTACTAGATGACTGCCAGTTGAAGATGAATTCGTAAGCTTCGTTCGTCATTGGAGACAAGTTTCATGGGGAAATGGGACACATGGGGAGGAGAGAAGATATATAAATTCGATCATGTTTGTTTCGAAGATATTTCCTTTCCAGTCTCAGCATCACTGGCATCAGTCTTCTAACATTCATAACATCATCAATCTTTCCAACACACAACAATCACTCGTATCCGACAATGTATTTCTCAGCAGCAGCGATTACAGCCATCTTGGCTAGCTCTGTCATGGCTCATCCAGGACATGATGTTAGAAAAGAGATCGCCGAGAGAGCTTCTTACATGTCTCAACTCAAGACCCGTGATCTCAGTCACTGCTCTGCAAAGTTGAAGGCTAGAGGACTTGAGCAAGCGGCTGTCGCAAGACGCTCTGCTACTGCTAATCACGAGAGAAAGAAGAGAGGTATCAGCACTGGTAAGTTCTAATTCACCATCCTGAGTCCGTCTTAAATTCATATGAGGGAACTAACGAATTTCGCGAGCAGGACAACCCTACTTAAAGGCAAGAGATGAGGCGACTGTTCTCAACACCACACACTTGTCTACAGTAAACTATGACGCTTCTACCGATGAATCTGTTGTCTTTTCCGGAAACAACTCTTGCATTCTCAGCCCAGAAGTCACCCAAGGCCCTTACTGTAAGTTTACATCCCATATCCATGAGACAAAATTAGCATATTCTGATTTCCCAACTTAGATGTCTCTGGTGAATATGTCCGAACAGACATCGTCGAAGAACAAGAGGGAGTCGATCTCATTCTCGACACCCAAGTGATCGACATATCTACCTGCGATCCCGTCACCAACGCTTTTGTCGAAATCTGGCACTGCAACTCTACCGGTGTATACAGTGGTATCGTCGCCGGAACCAACGGCAACTCCGCCGATGCCACCAACATCAACGCTACCTTTCTCCGTGGTCTCCAACCAACCGATTCCGAAGGTGTCGCCCAATTCCAAACTCTCTTCCCTGGTCACTATACCTCTCGTTCAAATCATATACACGTTCTCGTCCACTTCAACGGAACTACCTATGAGAATGGTACTTATGGTGGCGGTGTCATCTCCCACGTTGGACAAATGTTCTTTGATCAAGATCTGATTACCCAAGTCGAGGCTGTTTCTCCATACAGCACCAACAACCAGCCAACAACCTTGAACTCTGAAGATAGCGTCTTGGTCGATGAAGCTGCTTCTTCGGATCCCATGATCAACTACTCTCTTTTGGGTGAAACTGTTGCTGATGGTATCTTTGGATGGTTGGCTTTCGGGGTTGACGTTTCGGAGTCTTACAATGTCAAGCCTGCGGCTAGCTTGTATGCTAGTGGTGGTGTGGAGAATTAGGAGGCTATCAGGAGAAAGGAGTGATTGGCGGTGAAATCAATCCGAAGGAAGATGGTGATATAGCGATGTTGTTTTCTGAGACGTTAGCAAAGCGAGTTATTTTTTCACATTCTAAATACAATGATAAATTATTCTCATGTTATTAAAACCCCAAAAAATACTCTCGTACCATTAAAATTAGCATTTTTGACTCTTGTGCCATTAAGATTCTAAACTGAATACAACCATGCACTATCCCACCGAGGAACTTACACACCACATACCTCCCAAGCCCCAACATCATAATCAATACCATTCCCATTTCCATTCTCATTTCCAACTCAACCACGCTCTATAAAAGCCAAAGAGAACCATTTTCCAATTCTGCTCAAGACCTTTCTAACTTTCGAGGCAAGAGCTCGATTTATGGAGTTGACAGATTCCTGCAAAAAAAGATGAAGGGGGAGAATTTCGGTCTGCTCAGGGTAATTTGAAATGGTTTGAGACATGTACTATTCCGTGTGTTTCTGTCGCTTGCTAGTTTATCGACGGATGGTGATAATGATGGAATTTGTTTAGAATGAGAGTGAGGTGTTTGGAATGGACTGACTGCAGTTGACTACGTGCTGAGAAGACCGAATGTTTAATCATGCGGATAAGACTGAATTTTGCGGAAAAATTCATGAATCACTATGAGACCTGATCAGTGTTCGGAGCTGGTATTGAAGTATTCTGGATACATTTTGATGCTGCGGGTATATCATTCTCTGGCCCCCTCAAACGAATGACGAGCTGCCAATTTTATAGAAACCTCACGCTGGTCAAAGCAAATGTAATGGTTTTATACAGATGTAACCTATAGGATGCCATGAATAAGGTACAAAGTTTCCAATCTAATTATACAATTTCTACGAATTACAAACGAGTATCCAACTGAACCCCATTCCCAATTACCCAAATACCGCACCACCCAAATCAAGCCATTCTCCAAACCTCTGCATCGACTCTCCAACCCCAATAATCATGTTTCGACCTTTCCCGCGGCATCAAAAACGGCCACGGACTCTTGCCCAGCACATAATTCTCGAGCAATTTCGCAAACGTGATGTCCGTCCCCGGAACCGTGTTCCAATTCCAGTCATATATATTTCTGCGATCGTCGTACGTCAGGAGTTCGAATTTCGAGAGCGCGAGATGCTCGCGCAACGCGGCGAGCATTTCTTTCCATTGGAATCGTGTGAGGTGATTCCAGCCGCTGCCAGGTCCGCATCCATAGCCTCCGCTCAGATGGAGATTCTTGAGAGTGGAGCGGTGACGCTTGAGGAATGAAATGAGAAGGGGTCCGGGAATGTCGGTTTGATGGAGACGGAGACTTTCCAAATGCGGGATGGTGATGTTATAAAAGGTGTTTTTCCATGCCATCTGAAACTCGGGTGTCATGTTCGTAGAGAGATTCATGACGAACATTAAATCTAACCTTCGAAGACGCTGCGCCGAAATCAAAAGATCGGTGATTTTTTGAGCCACCAGCGAATCCTGCCAAGAAGTGAATCCATAGTCCCAGAATCCAATCGATAATTGCTCAAGAGGAGAGACGAGACCGGTGAGAGATCTATATGGATGGCCGGCACACTCGGATAGAAGACAAAGCCGATGCAGAGAGGGCTGTAAGGGAATAAAGGGGGGAGATCCAAGTTCCTTGGATGACAAACAATCCATAGGTAAGCAGTCAAATCCAACGGATGAGAGTGCTACACCAGCCGCATTGATTGCTGCGACTATCGAAGTGTAATACCATTGGGACAAATCATCTGCCATAAATTGTGTTCGCTCTTCTTCAATTGTCGAATTCCAATTAGGAATCCAAGTTGACGTCGATTGAAACATATCTTCCGAAAGTGGATAACTCAGTGAGGTGATGGTGAGGCTTTTGAAATTAGGAAAATTACTGAAAGCTTTTGCCAAATGGACAGGATCACAGAAGCCAGGTTCTTTGGCGATTCGTCTTCGAAGAATTTCTCTGGCATCTGAAAAATAAAAAGTCCATTTTCTCGCATCGCTCGAGTCCAGAAAAATGATTATCGACTTGATGGTTTGAGCTAGATGTTGGCACTCCGATACCTTGCGCAATCTATCCATATCCGTCGGTTGACAATGAGGATGAAGTTTGAAGCCATCTCGAAATAGTCTCTGGGTTCCGGTTATAGCCCAAGCTCGAGACATCAATCTTAGGGATCCTGCATCTTTGACATCAAGGTAATCGAAAATGCTCACTTTGATTTCGGATGGGAGATTTAGACTGAGATCGGGATAGAGGCTGAGATTTGGGCTTGCGAGTGCTTCTTCGTTTCTGAGCGATTCTGGCAATGTTGATTTTTGGGGTTGATGTGCGTTCGCCAGGGCAGGCATTAGTTAGGATTGAAGCACAAACAACAAAAATAGAAGTTGATACAACAAGAGATGATAGGAGTAGAGCAAGCGTAAGCATAATCAAAATGGGAGCACAAAGGATGTGAAGTTCAGGAATGTTGTTGAAAACGAACAAAAGCAAAATATTTTCGACGCACATCGAAAAATATAAGGAAAGAACGGGTCAAGAAAGAGGCTAATCTCAAGACCACAGGTATATGGTGAATATCCCTATGATTTATCTCCGACTACTCTGTGGCTTAAGAAGCCACAAGTCGACGACAGTATATCAAAGAAAAAATATATACACTGATCCAACTGGACACAAATTGCAGGAAATCCATGACGAATGCTTTTGAGGATTACTATTGATGCGAAGACATCATCTTCAAGACCAAACGCCTATACCCATACAATGCAGCCTATATCCATGATAATTTTACTGTTTCCCTTAACATGTCCGACTGTAAATGCTCATATGTCGATATATTCCGCAAGCATCCCAAAATCCCAACTCAAATCAACATCCCCAAACAAGTCCAGCCCCGACGACAGTATTCATATATTCCGCAAGATTTTAATACCTCCGTCGCATGCTGTATCAGATTTAAAATTCCTAAACCCCAATTACCCCGCGATGGTATCCATTTGTTCTGCAAGCTGCCCAATGTCCAAAATAATTCATGACCCCGCGATAGCATAGCTCAACCACCTACAGTTCTGATCATGACTTCACATAATGTTGCATCCACAACAACAAGCTGCCGCACATCCCGCACAGCATCCCAAAGCAATATCGTCCTTATTGCGTTTTCTCTCAACCTGTTGTTGCTGAACATATACCACTTCTCTCGGCGCTCCCTTTCCATCATTCATTATGTATGTAGGTTGAGGTTGGGCTGGCGCCCTGTTTTCGTACTCTTGATTGTAAACCGGTGGCATGTTTGCGACATCTGCAGGTTCACGATCCCAGAGACTTTTATGAGGCTGTTGAGATTGTTGTGCCATTTTTTCCCGTGAATAATAGACGTATATTGGTTGGTCTTGCGATGGTGCTTGGGTTGATGAACGCGGTCTGGGGTTTGACATTCGAATATTGAAAGATCTGACTTTGGCTTCTTTGTTTCCCTCCGCCGTGAATCCTTATGATTCACTTCAATCTTCCCTTACTGTGATGTCGTATGTTTGTAAGTCAATTGAGCAGCCAGTTCATATTCACTTCTAGCATCAAGCAAGGAGATTTGATACTTATTATTCATTTGATTTCATATTCTCATTCTCACCCAACAATAGGCTGAGAAGGAACCTGACTTATGTCCCTGCTTGACAACTCAGCCTCTTGCCATATCCAATCATGGAGGATGATGATCAAAAATGAAGTTGCACATTGGAGGCGGTGGCAAGCAATTTTAGGAAAAGGATCAGTTGATATGTGGTACGGGTGCATGGATCTTATATAAGCAGGTGAGGTTGATTGCTCGATAAGGCCACAATATCATCCTTTCTTCAATAGAAAAGGATAGACAGCATACGACGAGGAATCCTTCATAGAACAAATTACAATCTTTTGTTCTTCTGGAATACTTGAATAATAAGGGGGGAGGATCTGTCTAAACCTTAAACTATCGACGTCAATCACGACTCCACTCCGACCTACTAGTTGTCGATCAATGCGGCCGAACTTCTGCTCCTTGCCCTACATTCTCTAAATACTTTATTGGTTTTAGATTACCCGTCATATAAAAATAGCCATGCCTCCTCGAGGTCCTCGATTACAATTCAAGCCACTTTTCTATCTCATCGCCTTCCCTCTTCTTATATTGAGCGTTCGAAAGCCTCACGTGCCTTCTCACAAGAAGGAATAAACATTGAATCTTCGTTACTCGTGGAGCCCCGTAGAGTATACGAAGACGAAAATAGATGGTGCGTAAGGCTGAGGCGACGATATCTGGATAAGGATGAGGCTCATAGTCTAGGATGTGTTTTGAGATGAACCACTGTTGGGCCCAAAACACAGGGTGCATCAGCCTCATTCTTTTGTCCCCACAATTGGAGACTTGGATTGTTTTCTAGATTGGGCTCAGTAGTTGGTCTAAATCTGAATCCAAATACTTGGTACAATATATGGCTGGGCAATATAAGTTTTGCCTTTGAGTGTATGCTTTTTCCAAGGCTACGATATATACAGACACAGCTGGAGGGTAGAAACATCCTCCGAAAGAAGCTGAGTGCACAACACGATCCTGTTGGTCTTCCAAAAAAAAATTATACCAACTTCAAGATTTCACGGCGGCACGCCTAGTATCATCTCCGCGATATCACTTTACAAGTCCAGCATTAAGAAGAAATCTCGACTTTAATCGCACTTCAACAACCTTGTAGCAGATAATGAGGAACTATGGTGTGCTGTCACGAGACACGAGACAAGAGACACAAGATAGAGTACGAAGTTAGACCATAGTCATGTCATGGCCAAGCTGGCAGCCGAGTATTCCGGGTATGGGCATTTCGATCAACAAGATAATAGATCTGATTAGCGAGCGCATGACGAATTGACATTATTTTAGTCCCAATGTCACTCAAAAACTGTGTTGTATATTGTTCTTGTGTTCGAGATTTGCATTTACTTTCTGAAATCTCTACGTTATCCATGTTGCTTCCTTAGACTCCTTATCGCTATAGCAAGCTTATAGAATCGAGATCATGGGATCTTGACAGTCAACTTTTTTTCTCATCCCAGTACTTCTCTAGCTATGAGAATCCTCATTATCAAGTCCCGTAACATAGTCTACTTGGTAGCGAATCCTTAGGCATGTCAAGGAAATAAAGTCTTTCCGTTCCAAATCTATACTTTTACCATCATACTTTCTTCATGTCTTTATGGTTACCTCTGAGATTTTATGTGAGAATGGGAGTAGGCAGCGTTGGTTTCGAAAAGAAGCAACTTGCCAATCCTCCGAGTCTGGAACTTTTGTCTTCTAATTGTTAAGGGGACGGACTGTTGTATCAATTGCTTTTACATAGTGTTTCTAAAGTCACAACTACATCCCGATGAAGCAAGTTTTGAATTACTACATTCACTATAAGACTCAAACGATTTTAAAGACTTCGAGTATTGATACCCTATCTGATTCATGAGTTCGGACCATAAGACGCATAGTTTTGATATAAACTTACCCCTCCGCAATCAACAATATCATTTTTTCACGTATTCGGGACTATTGTATCAAGGAAGGTGATTCACGGCACGAAAACACGGAATCGATACTCTATTTTTTAATCTCACATTCACTTCCCGACATAGCCCTCCATCTTTGCCCCTTATTTAAGCCCCCTCCATATCCGAAAATTCAACCACCATCTTTCTGATAGCTTGCTCGTGGAAGCAACCATAATGGGTCGCCTATCTCAGATCTCTGGCTCTTGCTACGTCTCAGATCAGGAATTCATTTCGCATGCATATTGGCCGTCATATCCAGAAGGAATATTCAATTGATTATCATTCATACTCGATTTTCGATCGTCGATGATCAATTTTGCTGTCACTAACTAAGTCTATCAAGTTATACCATTCCGTTGTATAATTTAATGCTAGCACTCTAGATTCGATTTTATCTCATGTCGCAACAGTTAGACATATGTACCCAGGCTGGTAAAAATGGCAAAACTCCATCCTAACACAGAGATCCATCTTCTTGCCTTGGCTGATTTAGCCTTGCGATGTATATGATGAATCAAACAAGTCTTAAGATGATCTTTTATATGCGATCATACAGCTCCTAACAGTTGATCACGGTCTGATATTTACTATCAGGGGTACCCTTTCCACTGCCGTCCGTGTGTGATGCTCTTTTGTAGGCTGTGCGAATTCTCAAGTTCTGTGATATTGGGGAAGTAGCATCCTGGATATTTAAAGCTCGTTTCTATTGTTGAATGTCAATTGTTCTTGTTGCCGTTTGTTTTCATTGTCGCTAAACGTCGATTTCACTCTACCCGAGGATTGGTCGTTGCTAAGCTTTGTTGAACTAGCGACGAAGGGAATCAGAATTGTTTCATCCGTCCTTTTTTCCCCACAAAGAATTCTATCTCAGCTTGACATTTGCTTGCAAGTTTCCCCGCGCAAAATACCTAGCAGGATAGTGATTCCTATCACATTTCCGAGCAAAATCCAAGCATGCAAAATCTTCTGCACGTCCGCGATGATAGTTTTGTCTTTGTTTGGAGGAGTATTGAAAGCTATTTATAACAAAACTGAGAGATTCCTCATTCTCAGTTGCTATCTTGGTCCTCAGTATTGGTTCAGGTAGCTTCTACTAAATTTTTATGGAGTAGAGTGTGTATTCTCTTGTTAGAAGCTTATGCTCTTAAATTTCTTTAAAAAATAGGGGATGAATTTGAAGGAAACAATGAGATAATTTTCACCTCTGGATGTGATCATAACCTTTGGAAATTCTGTTTCTTTTTGGGATCACTCAGGAGATTGCAAAGTCAACGTGTTAGTTTTATGCTTGTGAGCCCTGGGGCATAACATCTCTTCAAACTGTCGGGGATGGATCCACATCACCACTATCCAATTGTGCGCCTAATGTCACTTTTGATCAAATATACCGAAGATCTTACCATTTTTGAATAACAAACCGGTGATAATACAGCAGAATTCATGTCTAATTCTACCGCACGATTATGTAGATTCCGATTACAAAACCTTGCGTGAAATGGGTGACTTTCCCAAACCCTTATAAATGGTGATCATATCCAGCGGTGGTATAATATGGCACAACAAATCATATATAGCAGGGTTCTTATATAGAGCGTTCCCAGTCCACTAGAGCTCAATAACAGTGGATAGTGAATGTAACATCTCCACTTCTCCTCAAGCGCATGCAAAGAATCTCATAGCTAGGACTCAACATCTTCAAGAACTTCAACCTTCTAGTAGATCTTCGAAATATTTTCTATCTGCAGAATTCACTAACTACATTCAATCCATCACAGATAGTCCGGAGTTTAGTATTTAAGAGTTGCTTTGCTACATCTACGTTGAGAAACATTCTCACGAGAATCAGCGATGCCGAATCTGTTACATGGGGAGTAAAACTTTGACTTTGGTTACAATTGCTTTATGGGATTTTACACACGGAGTCCCAATCATCTATTCGATAATTTTAGGGTCTAGGATATTCTATTATTACAGCAGATTCACGTTGTTAAATATTGACATTGAGAAAATAGTATTGACGATGAAATATACTCAAACAACAACAGTCCAGGACCAATAGCATTCTCTAAATTTGTGGAAGAGATAGTGAAATACCAGGCCGCAAAACGATGCTAGGGAAGGAAAAGAAAAGACTTCCTGAGCAAATTGAAAAGGGTATTGCTTCCACATGGTAGATTGTCCAGAGTTTCTGAGCATGTGTATGTGTATGGAGATCTGATACTGGGAAAGTGGGAGTGTTTATAAGAGCTAGATCTTGATGGGGGGGTATTGAAGTAAGCTACCCAGAGACCATAAACTTAGAGGGTGCGCGAGGGCGGAAATAGAAACATATCTGGTGAATTAACAACTCACATCTTCTTAACTATCCGCTGAATAGGTAAGCTAGAATCTCCTCGTACAATCCACACATTTCCTCTCTCTTGAGAAATCCCCAACCACAAACCTCCGCGTGACTCACAGGTCCTGCACCTGCCGCTCCCCTTTATGCGCTTACTCGATCTTTTCCTCTAAATAGAGCTATATGAAGCAACCAAACCATCTCTCATAGACTCTGTATACTTCTCTCAAAGCCGAATACCGCTCCTATGGGCATAAAACTGAGAAATAACTGGAATGTGAGAGGCTTTCCATGAGCTTATCTTATTTCTAGGGTAAAACATGGAGTTTATTATGATTGTAGAATGGAAAGAGGATGTTTTGTTTCTTGTCATTTGCTTTAGTGATTGTCGTTGTCGTTTTCGATATGTGATGATTGTTAGATAGCTGTCGCTCGGTTTCAGTATCAAATTAGCAACGATACTAATTCTATTTCGTCCCAGAATTCAATATAGATCTATCTCCAGATAACCCACTTAATGAACGGCGATGAAGACGTGGCATCTGGGGTCCAACAAATGAGCCTCAATCCACGTCTAGGCGTTTCTTTGAGGAGCTGCTTGTAGCTGATGATGCCGTGATACTTTATATAACATCGGACTTGAAGTCTAAGAAGTGAGTACCGGCTAAAATAGTAAATATTTGTGCAGATTGGAGAGAATGCCGTGATAACTGCATAGAATAGGTGAAAACCGGCAAAGTTAATACCTGCGTATAGTCAATTGCCTAACATTACGAATGCGGCTTGAGTGCACCGGCTTTAAGTCGTTTTTCGTTTTCCCGAAAGCAAGATATACAGGTTCTTGAGATGCAGGTAAGTACTCTGTGTTTCTGCGATTTCAGAGCCTTCCTTGAACCATGCCGTGAGAGTAAGGGTTCGGAAGGTGACATATGCGTCAAATTGCTCTTGAATCAGAAGCACTTAGGCATAATAGGCATCAATAAATGGCAAGATACGATACCGTACATTCCCTAGTGACACTCGTCTGAATTTTATCATCTATTCAAATTCATCGTTTCTTATGCTCAAACCAACGTTGCTGCAAGGACTTCTTACTACCGCCGAGAGCTGACGAAAATCGTTCCTAGAATCAGAGATCAAAATATCTAGGGAGGTTTGTTCTAGAGTAGTATGCATAAGCAAAGAGGAAGGAAGACGGAAGCTGGCTAGGATCTGCCCCTCGCTCCCACCTGGTGGTAGATTGAAAGTTGGACGTTGTGTTGGCCGAATACCGTAGCAGAAGGGAGAGTCTTATATAGAATCTAGATGGGAAAATTTCAGTCTTCTAACTCGCGGAAATACGTGAATGTGGGAGGAGTGAATTTGCGAAGGGGCATGAAGATGCGAAGGATACCATGTGGAGTCATCATCGGGTTTTGTGTGAATCACCATAAAACCATCCATATGGATAAAATCTGGTGCGAAGCGTGAACAAAACTCCCCATGCCCGTGGAGACCATGACTCTTCGATTAACATCAACGAATCCGAACTCGTTTTTTTAGGGAGAAGAATGAGGAAACAAACTTTAATAACCATATCACATCTCTCCTCACAACTTTTCAAAAATGTGGCCGATGATATGGTAGCCTGCTGTGCGGTTTTAAGAAGAAAAATGATGAGGAGTATTGTTGAAAATTTACCTAGTACGAAATCACCAGATGAAAGGCCAATATCAATACAACGACAACACAAATAATCAAAGCCGAAAATCGAAAACCAAGTAATATCAAGCGATATCGAAAAACTCTAGCTCCAGCTGTAGCCAGCGCGTAATCAAAAACTTGTTAAAAAGCACGCCCGATATCCTTATGGTAGAGGCAGCAATTATCAGATTAAGTGCCGTTCTTCATGGTTGAAATCTCTTCTATGGTGTATACGCTGGGAGGTTTAAATATTTAGCTCATGGAAATGATGCCGGTGATTGGAGACAGAGAGTGAATAGAGGGGAGAAAGAGCTGGTGTAATGCAGTTATAGGGGAGAGGAAAAGGGCACAGACGATGGAGATACATTGCTTCAAATAGACGTAGAAAGCGAAATAAAATCACTAAGATAGAATCGTATATTGGAAACATTGCCATCTCGATGCAGTTAATATGAATTGGAACATAATGTTGCGAAGTTTATGTGGTAAATCAGGAGCATTCAAGAACTTCGGTTCAAACTGATTCAAACCCTCAGTTTTTTGATCTAATAACAAATCTTTAAGAGAGTACAACTCAAAAGTCTCTGGTTATGTTTACATGGAGGGCTGGGTGATGCGGGAGTATGGCTGAGGGATGAGGAGTGAACGATTGAAAAATTGAGGCAAGTGATAGATAGATGTATGAATGGTAAGAGATGGCGCGAAGGCTAGAGGCTGTATTGATTTACCCCATTGTGCTTTCTGGTAATTCATGGGTTTGGAAGCGGATAACAGAAATGCATTGTTTTATCCGCTAACCTTGTCCCCTTTTCAAGCGACAGTTTGCGGGACTCAAAAAACAGAACTTGAAGTCAGATGCGCTCCACATGATGGTATTGTGTTACATGCTATATTACACATGATTCATTACGTCTTACACACTCTATTCGTGAAAGATCGAATTTAATCCACTAGCTTTCCGTGGAAAGGAACACCCATAGCGCTGAGTAAAAGTCTAGCATGACGATCAGATGTTGCAGTGGTTTTGACTGTAACGTGGAATCCAGGAATCAACCTAGGTGGATACATCTGGCGAAATATATTAGCCTTTGAAGTACATGCAAATCATCAACATAAAGCTTACATCATAGTTGACCTGAACTTCCGGGAATAAAATAGTTCCTTCTCTATTGAAACCAAATGACAAATTTCCACTTCCATCTCCAGTTGAACCTATCTCGATTAGCATTCCTTCTCCCACACATCTACAAAACAACTCACCATTTACACCTTGCCAATCCTTTATTTTTGGAAATACCACATTGATGCACTTATCAAGAAACTCCAATGCGTCATTATTCCTCATAGTACAAGTTAGAGAAACTGGCATGCCCTTTCTGATACCGAATTGTGCAACATTATGTGTTGCCTTATGAATTTCCGGCCTTACACCCGTAATTGATTGTAGTAGAATACCAGCAACATGTAAATATGCGGAATCTCCAAGTGCACCCTTAACCATCGAATGCACAGTAATTTCTTTGATCTTAGGAATGTTGCGCCAAGTAATATCTTGTTCGATGAGACGTAAAACATCTCCACCACGAGGACCTCTCTTTGGTCTACCTTTATGATATGGTGATGAGTCGTCCCAGGTTCGTAAACGGTCGCCTTTAGGAATTGTGACGGTTCCAGGTGGTTTATGAACATATGCCATGGTCATAATATCGTGAGAGATGGTTGATTTATAGGTTTGTTCGAGACGATTGGGGCCGAATGGACCAGGAACGAATTCTCGAGATGAAGGATCTGATTTTGGTGGAGGTTGATGGGGATGGAAGGGACCTCGATAGTATCTCGGTGATCGAAATTGGTATCTATAAAAGATATAAGCATTGCCCCTCTCTCACTTGGAAATTTGTCGCCGTCATACCGACTGGAAGGAAGTTCTCTCTTCCGCCCTTGTGCCCTCTTTATAGGGTCGAAAGTATCAATTACTTCATTTGGCACAGATGTTGAAGCAAATGAAGATTGCGATTCAAGGTCTTGGAAATCTTCTGGAGCTTCTTTTGCGACAACAGCTTCTCCAGATGCATATCTACGACAATTCCTCCCTATCGATATAGGTGTTGGTCTTATTTCCCTTCTAGAGAATCGACATAAAGTCGACGGTAATTCTCGTAAAGCCATGTCGTTTGGGTATATCGAGGGATGTGTTGATCAACCCTCCAAACCGCAATATCAAAAAATATCTCGATGATTGCCTTAATGCTCGCATCAGGCAACAATAAACAGCACTGCTTATCTAAGACATTTTGAATCAACCCGGAGAACCGAACGACCAACCAACAAGGCAGTGCGCGTGTTGATTGATTGGTTGTTGGACCTTTGACTGGTTCCTAACGATTCATGCAGCAACAAGGATTACCATTACCATTATCATTTATCGACCGACCCTTATAAAAAAGTTCGGAGAAGGTTCCATCCTGCACCGAGGGAGGATCAAGATTCCACAACTGCAACAAATGTGGAGTCGAGAGAATACCTAGTAGGTAGTAACTAACCTCTTCATGGAAATGAAGAAACAACAACTACAACAATAATAATAACTACAATACAACGACCCACGCTTTTCCTACAAACTTGCTCTACATCCACTCAAAATATAATACACACACACACACAACCACCATTTCCAAACCCTTCGAAGGATATCTCATCTCGAACTCATCTGCGAAAGTTACAGAAAGTAATCGATCACTCGTTCATCTCGTCTTCAGAGTATGGAGTATACCAATCCTTCCCAGCGTTGAATCATACCCTCGTTTTTACTCGCACACAATTCGAATCTCACACCCAAATCCAGGGTCCTATTCATACCAATTTCTTGACCTATTCCTCTACTACAATATTTGCATCCGGCCTCTTAGGAGAGCATTACGAATACATCCTTCATCATGAACAAACTTGGCAGAAAGGATAAAGACAAGGAGACTTCACACAAACGAGACAAATCAAGAGACAATAAGTCTGCCGACAAGTCCAGCGAGAAGAAGGTAATGCGCCTGCGACATTCAGATTTCCTTACTTGATCTCCCTAGCATTTGGAGCGGAAGGGGGGGTGGCCAGTCACTCATAAAGTCGCCATCTCCATGGCGCAATTGCGCTGCAACGATGACACGATGAAAGAATCTTAATAATACACAAGTACTAACTCGATTTTCTTGTTTATCATAGAGTCGATCAGTTTCTGATATTTTTACCTCCTTATTTGTTCATATTGGAATTACAAAGTCGGAAAAGGAACAAAATGAAGACCAGGAAAAGGTTGGGTTGTTTTACAACTACTCGGAAAGCTTCGCTGACGGAACTATAGATTTCACGGATCAGAGTCTTATTGGATAAAGATGGACAGAATGATGTGAAGGATGATCAAATTCTGTTTTGTTTGAATTCAATATATGCCAATGGAGATGTCGAAAAAGCACATCAGATTTTGGTCGTATTCCAAAATTCGCTCTCGGGGGTCATTTATCCATATGATCCCAACATAAAGATGCTCGGGGCACAAAACTCTCGAGGAGTTACCTGTTGGCTGGATTCATTTCTGGCTTCATTATTTACAGTCCCTACTCAGTTTCAAGAATTACTCAGCAAGTTTTACGAGGACCCTCTCAAGCAAAATCTGATCCAGTTAATTCGGTTATGGGTGAACCTTATGAGATCTGGCATTTTGATTGAAGTCAATATTGTTAGTTTAGCCTCTCATATACTTGATTGACTTGCTAATTGTAAACAGACGGAACGTATATTGGATAGTTTAATCGAATGCGGCTGGGACGACTTGGACAAAACCAAAGAACAAGACCCCACTGAAGCACACATGAAGATTGGAGATATCCTCGATTGGCCAATGCTTGACTTGAGAGTTGATTATGAACATGGTGGTATTCATGAAAAGGATGATCATAGAACCTCGAAAGAGCGAACGCTTCCAATTTCCATTTCGACAGATCATGAGGGGCCAGGTCGTTTGCGGCTTGAAGACTGTATAGAACGGTCCTTGTTGTCTTTAGTCAAGATCAACAGGCGTGTCGAACCTGATGACGATGACGAAAAACCGGTCCCAGAACATGTGGAGACCATAGAAGCTGAACCTAGTACTGATAGAAAGCCAATCTCAGAACACGTCGAGAGTCTAGAAGCCGAATCGGACACTGCAATTCTAAGCCCCATGGAGATGACTGGCCATTCATCTTCCCGAAACCAACTGGCTAGGGAGGTCACACGTGAGGGGGGGTCATTAAATCGTACAACTAGCCGTAACTCTACTCGTAAAGAAAGAGAAGTTGACGCCTTTATATTATCTAAACTGATTCGCCCGTCCAGTAGTTGGTCTCCAATTTCTTGCCATTTAAATTCAAATATTGTTTCACCTAAGACCGTTCCTGTACTAATTGATGATATAGTTTGGTTTTCCAAGCCTGCTCCTGCGAACAATCGAGAACTCGTTGAACGGATCAAACAAAACTATAACCCAATGCTGGGATTTGATCTGAAGAGATATCACAATGTGAAGGGACTGGACGGCAAAGAAACTCTACAAAAGAATAACACCCATGTTGACATTCCAAAGAAAATGAAATTACCACCGCATTTGGTTCATGACTATGAAGGGTCAGACCAAATAGCAATCTCAGATTGTTTCGAGCTAGTACTTCGATCGATGATCTGCCATGAAGGATCGCTCAAAAGTGGACATTATAGGTCTTTGATTCGCTTAAATGTGGAGACCGATGGTGACTCCCATTCTATGCAACTGAAAGAAGGCCAACACCCACCAGCTTATGTTGATGAGCGCTGGATAGTCCACGATGACATTGCAAAGGAGTCGAGAGTAGCCAGTGTCGATATTGATGCAGCTCTGAAGCATGACAGCAAATACGGAATGCCAGTCACCTTGTGGTATGAATTTGTTCCTGTTTTAGCCAACCTTTCTCCAGAAGATTTGGCAAGGTTTTCCGGCAACACGACACCTCCATCGTATGAATATTCGTCTGTTCCAAGTATAGATGTACAGCTCCCCAAGGCCACCCCAAATTTAAAGAATCGTAGCGGCGACGACGAAGGATATTTCACCCCACCACCGAACGATGTTCCGAATTCTGTCGTCAGATTTTCATCCGATATTGATCGATCCCGTAGAAGTCTCAATCTTCCCGATGATGACAGAAGAGGAAGCGTTGCTGCCACAGATGCGAGTAGCGTCAGCGTTGACAAATCAGACAACGAATCAGCTCCTGTTACGCCGGGTGAGGAGCCAGTTAGTGCCAGAACGTCAAGAACATTTCGAAGGAGTAAGACATCGCGAAGTCGACCACCAAGTTCCTCAAACGAAAAAAGCGAAAACCGAAGGTCATATTTCAAAGACTTGATATCAAGGGCAAGCAAAGAATCTCTACAAAAGCCAGACACGAGCAAAGAATCTATACCTGCTGTGCCTGCGCTACCCGTTCTAGGATTAGATGGCCTTAACACCTCTAATGGAGATCTTGCAAAACCGGTCGATGGAAGTGCTGGAGTATCACGCAAAGGCAGCAAGAAAGGCAAAAGGCGAAGCAAAGAAGCTACCGACATAGAAGCCAAAGACAAAGACAAAACTTCAGATCACCCGGATAGGGTTTGTAATATTATGTGAAAAAGGCTGCGCAAGGCATCCGCGAGGCGTCTGGATCTGTTGAGAACGTTTTTATAATTTTGAAGACCCGCCTTATGGTTGATCCCCATACATTGGCGATGGATGGCGTTTGAGAGGTACATATTGATACCTTTTGTTATGTTTATGGCTAGGGAATGTTCATATGGATATGGGATTCGGTTTCAAATTGGGACTACGATCGTTGCTAGAGAAAGGGTATATAAGAGGATATGGTGAGCTGCTATAGGATAGAATATGGCTAGAGGGTCGAATCAGGCTGTATTATCTATCACACTCGGAGAGTGGCTCGAAAGCACAATGTGCATAAATTTTGGCGTGGGAGAGTGGTATCAATGGGCAGGCTCATATTGGGGAGTGAGCTAGTGCATGTTTATAGAACTTCACCTCATTGTGAAAAACGAAATGAGAGGGCAGGATGGGATTATACATACGGAACACAGGCTTGGTTAGGAAATTGGGGCTGAGTATAAGATAGAAGATATAGCATGAAAATTGCATAGCCTTTTGAACATATCATGTATTGAGTCATTTGTGATATAATGCGATCAGATGAGATGACACGGCATGGCATGATATGATGTAACATGAGACGAACGATCTTGAATTCATCAATATTGACTGATGCAGATTGATGAATGCTACGGCTTTGAGGCTAATACTATTCTATTTCCCTCCTCGAGGGATAATGTGAATGATAAGTATTACTCGTTGCTCACCATAATTCACAATTATATCCAGTAACTTTATCTAGATAATATCGTAACTGCTGCTCTCTTGTCACTCAGAATTGAGTCTGATTCATGCGCGACTCATTTAATTGGTATATACTAACTATTAGTATTGACTAAGCTGATGAATAATATATGAAGATCTGTGGATTGTTGATGAGATGGGATGTCTTGGCTTACGAATTGGAGCTATGGGATATAATGGGATGGGGTATGGGATGAATATGAAATAAGTAGTGAGTGAGGTGAATTTGGAGATTTTTGGTATTTTTGTATTTTTGTGTATGGATTATGTATGGATTGAAGGAGCGAGGAGGTGGGAGAACAGTTGGGGGTTGGGGCTGGGGGTTGATTAGAGGATTCTTCTATTTTGTTAATCTTGTTTGGAATCTTGAGTTGAGTTGAAATGAGACGAGATGAGACGAGATGAGATGAGTTGAAAGGAGTTGAAAGGAGTTGGATTGAGTTGAATTGAGTTGAACTGAATTGAGTTGAGTTGAGTTGAGTTGCATGCGATGGAAGAGTATGCATTTATCGTTTACAAGAACATTACAAGTCCATGCAGACACCTCAAAACGTCTTCCTCCATTCATGAGATAAAAACACCATTGGCCGGCTTTTTAAATCACATAGGTTTGAAGTATTCCCCATGATTAAGTTTGCTTTTATCTGTCTTGGGTATTAATTTGTGGCATAGTATATTTACTAGGAATCCTGATTGTGGGAATCGCATACATGGGTTATTTATGTTGATTGGTTCTAAGTCAGGTGTTGAGGGAAGAGGAAGTTGTTTGTTGCATGCCGCGCATGGGGTAGGGATTGGAGTATTGATTAGAGTGTCTTCAGGTTAGGGTGATCAACTGGGGGTCTCCAGCTTTGCTTTGAACGCTTTGACCGTGTTGGAAGGAGATCTTGGGGTGGGTGAGGAGGGGATTGTGACATGTTGTGAGTAGGGTGGGGATTCGAGTATGTTATAGCATAGTGTGAGCTTAGGATGGTATGGGATGCATGCGTTGTTTTGGGTAGGTTGGGAAGATTTGAGAGTGATATTTTTTGATTGTTGAGTTCGTGATGAGCTTGGGGTGTGAGATGGGAAGGTTGTGGGGTTTTGTGGTGATGAGGATAATTTGATTCGGTGTAGAGGGTTTATTGTGGTAATTTAGTCTTGGTTTATGATATATTTGTGTGTATGTATTGTTTTTCTTCGTTATTATAGAGCTAATGTTTCGTAGCATAAAGAAGTGGAAATCATTTACAAGGACACGATATATAAAAGTTTCTTTACAAATGATTCTCTACAAAAGATTCGAAAGTGTATAAATGCTCGTACGCTCTTATCATCCTAGATCTTATGTAAGGAATTCTTCGAACATTTCGTTCTTTCTTTGAATCTCTAGCATCTGATTGGGCGGGAATTGTATCTTAAAAAATTTGTTGCACGTCTGCCTTTTTTTACGCAAGAACACTCACAGGCTTGGTCAGCAAGCGGAAATTTTATTTAGAGTTCAGCCTTGATGATCGAGTGAATATAAGGAGGAGATGAAAATCCCAGCGATTGACAATTTTAACAGAATGCCAAGGAGCCAAGGTTCACTAACCGAGAGATCGCCGGAAATAAGATATTTAACTGACTAAGGCAGAAATTCCAAGGAGTTACGGCAATAAAAGTGACGTTTAACGGTTTTTCGGAAGGTTATTTTTGAGTTCTCGCTAGTTTTCGCTAGAGCGGACTAACGAGAACTAGCGAGAATTAGTACACGATCGTGTGATGATCATTGGGTTATGTGGGGTACTTGGAAGCTTTCGTATGGATTTTGACTGGTACTTCATGATTGAAAAGATTAAGTGAAGCTTTTGGTCTTTTGGGAAAAGAATAGGCTCAGGGCTAATGGTTTAATAGTATTAGCTGGGACAAAATCCTCCGGAGATGTGCAACAGAAGGATAGAATTCAAGTTTACTTGCTCGCAATTCGCTCTTCGAAGACTCCACTCAGCTTGAGTTTCTACTAATCGCCTTATTCTTTGAAGCGTCAAGAGGTTGGTTTGCTTGAATACTGCTTAGCCTGGGGATTGCAGGCATCAATCTTGGACATGATGCACTGAGGGTCATCGTGGCCAATGATAAAGGGCTGTCCAAGTTGAGAGCAAGGGAGCCCAGCTGGTGTTTATATTGCCTAGTGTATATTCTACCTAATGTATTATTTTTCTTATTTTTATATATTACCGGAAACAAAAGTTCGGAGCATATAATCCTCTGGAGACAAACGAGGATATGGTAGGATAAGGCTTGGGATGAAATTTCCTTGGCTTTTGTTCACTCCAATATATTCTATTATGAACACTCCACCTATAGTAGAATAGAAAGACTGTGGTCTCTTCTTGAGCCTTCGATGATCTCCTTTCATCCTTATTCTCAATCATGAGATATTTTGAATCATATTTCAAATCTCCAATCTCCAATCTCCAATAGTTGAAGACAAAAAACAATAAGGAGTTCGTGAATAAGAGACTCCTTGATGACATCGTCTATCCATACTGTTTTCAAAGATATATAGCAAGATGAAGAACTGGTCTCAAGTGCCTGGTCACAAAACAATTGACTGTTAGTGTTGCTTGATAAGGCATCCGTATTCAGATATCCATCAGAATTCCAAGCAATATGTGTAGATTGAATGCCTGTAGCCTACAAGTTATAAAAAATCCATAGTATTCTACCCGCACACTTTTTGGCCTCATATTGTATGTAGATATTACTTTCGGGCATCAGCAAGCAATCAAGCATAAAGGAAGATTGGAACAAAGAGATTCTGGTTTAACACGAAGATAGCTTAAGCTGAAGGACTTTTCTGCGCGGGTTGCGTCTTGGTATAAGAGAACCTATCTCTAAGGGGTTAGACAATGAGCCAGCAAACACGTTAATTTTCTGCACATCTCCAATGAAATCTCTCAAAAAGAGCAGAATCGATTTGTTGCACAGCTGAGCTTCATGCACGGTTACATAACACACCATCTAAGAGATTTAGATACATCTTAGCTCCGCTCTTCCAGTCGTGCATGACGTTCTTCCAGTGATATCCTAGAGAAGCACCAAATTTGCTTTCTTGCACACATATACTTTGCGCATTGACAAGCTTTGTTAAAGAATAAGATATAAGAAGTTCGATTTGAGCTAGCCATAGCGTTAAACCTAGTTCGGAGATGGGTAGACAATGGACATTCTACTAATCCATGATATCCCTCCAGTAAAGGCTCAGGAAGGAATGGGGAGAAGCCATAGCTGATAGATTATGCAACCAACAGTAAAGCATGGTGGTAATGTCTCGAGTCTATTATTAGTTTTTTTAGTCTGATTTAGAGAAAATACCAACACTCGGGGGATAGTGAGTCGGCCTATCAGAGGAATAAACCAGAAAAACAATACCTGTATTGATTTTTAAGTATATATTGCAATACATTTGTTGCACGTCTTTGTTTTTTGTGGCTTGCGCTAGTTGTACAGATCCTCAGGAAACGCCAATTGTGTATGGTTTGGGAGTGGAGATCAAAAAGTGTAATTAGTCTGAATTATTCATGTCCAATCAGTTTTTTTCGTTGGAGGGGGACTTTCTAGACAATAAATCCGACGTGTGGTGTTAACATTCTACAGGTTGAAGACCCTGATATAAAGAAGATCGGGAATGACTGGCTAATTTCACATGAGACAGTAGGTATCTAGAAGTTTTCCGAAGTGCAAGAAAAGGGATTTGTTGAATCTTTTCAAATTTCTATTCTTGTGGGTATAAAATATGATTGAATGCTTTGGATGAAAGCGGGTTTAAGAGATGTCCTTCCCATTTCTAAGGTCAGATGAGGTGAAAGACAGAAATCGGTCCTACTCAGATAATCCCGTGATGTTCATCTGAGGTGAAGGTGGCAGTATACTCATTCTTATACAGTACTAAGTACCTGAAGTGCCATCTTTTGATTGAAAGGCTGTTATTCCTAGAATTTACCTTTTGATTCTGCCATATTCGGGTTTTTCGGTGACAGTATTCAGCTCTTACTTCTCTTCCTCTAAGCCAAGAGTGGATGATAAAACTTATGAAAGTATTCACTTCACGAGTTCTCCAACAATGCGGTCCGTGGATCAGGATATCAACATCCTTGAGAATGATCATGAAGTCCGTTCAATATCCTATAGCCAGTTCCAGTACTCATAAACTGTCCATCTCCATCATCTGTAAAACACAACTGTTTGTGCGTCTCAAGCTGATAACAAGTTTATTTTGCTTACCTCGAAGCAATCTTGTAACTTTTAAAGGCACTTCAGTTCATCTTGCTTGATAGTCATTGAACAAGAGTTAATTCTTTAATACGAAAATAACTGTATCTGCAACTTCGACGTCAGTGGCTGTTTTTTCCGGGCACTAGAATTGGCCAAGCTCGGTTTATCTTGCTAGTTCAAAATAGCACCCATAAACCCTGCCATATCACGTTATATTAAAAATGGGTCTTGAGGGCTGAATCAATTTCAGTTCCTCATCACCAAGTTACGCTGAAGACCATCAAGTTCTCTAGTAATTACATGGAGATGAATGGTAGTGCCATCCGATATTTTACGAATAACATGGAACCCCTTCTCCCAGAAGCGATATTGGAAAGTTTCTTGTCTCTAGTAGCTTATTCTATGGGAAATACACCAGCTTCGTATGATTATTGGTTAAGTGGTAGATGCAATGGCGGATGAAATTAAAAACTATCTTGCTACACATACGAGAACTCAGCATATTCTTCTCAATCCTGTGTAGCTTTTGAAGCTTGCTTTTTCAGTTTCTTTGCTAACAATCAAGAGAAAAGCGTTCTGGGGGTCAAATTAGAAGTCTGTATGATAGTATGTGGCAACGTGTTTCATAAAAGATAAGAGTTTGGGGCATCTTCTGGGAGATTAAGTATGTATTTTTGTGAACTTAATAACTACTTGTCTACACTAACTTATTTGAACAGTTCGAAGATATAGATTTGAAGTTATAATGTATAAAATCCAATGCGTATCTCGATTTCACCTTGTGTGATGAAGTTCCGACTTCATACTTTATCCTTGCATCGATGTAGCAAGTTATATTTTCGAAGTCGGGAAAAGGGCTGTAATGACTTGGATTTGCTACAATAATAGCTTCTCTGACATACAAAATATGGAACTCATTTTCCATCCGTTATGTTTTGTGCCATCTCACACAATTGTACTGAGATAATCATAATGCAAAGCGTATTGGCGATATTATGGAAGCTTTTTCCACGCTATAGTATATCCTAAAGATCAATCAGATCCCCAATTGATCAATTCACAATATCTGGCAACTCTAGCAAGGTCATAGTCACCATCGACTTGCTATTTGATTCGGACAGATTCATGGATATTTGAGAAATCATATACTCCTAACTCTAACTAACTTTTCATCACACTACTGTTTTCCACTGACTTCATACCACAAAATGACCAGTCATGAAACAGCTGAAGTGTTAAAGCACACCATGAAGTTCCATTATTGTTCTTTCCAAGCACCAACTAGAAAATCGCCGCTAATTTGGTAGCTGATCAGCCGAAGCCAAACCAGAATACCTTCTTCCGCAATTTTGACAGTAGTACTCAGTCCCAACCTTGCGCTCGGATTCAGCATCTGAATTGGCTCTCTCTTCTTGTTCCTCCTCGTCCTCATTTCTGCCATCGTTGCTCTCGTTCTCACTCTCATGTTTGGTCCCATCATCGTTATGATTTTTGCACTGGTTAACACGCCTACTTCCATCATCGTTTTGATCCTTGTCCTCGCAATCATACCCACTTTCATTATCACTTCCTTCATCGCTGACTTCCTCCAGGCACGAGCATAAATTCACCGGTCTCGGCATCGTACCTGCTGAACTGAGGCTCGTGCGGACAGTCCATATACCATTCACATTGACAACCCAGTTTTCGACGGTTTATAGAACTTATGTCGTCAAAGTTTTGACCTCCGTCTATTAAAGGGGCAATCACAAATGACCTTTAGACCAGAATTAACCTTAGTCACAAAAGCCAATGGCTATTTGAAAATGGGAGGATCAAAAAGGTTTTTACTTACATTTCAAAATCTGGAGAACGAATGGGTTTCCGTATGTCATTAACCACCATTTCAGGAGCAGATCATCATCAGAAAAATTCTCACTAATGCGTTCCTCCCAAGCACCTGGCATCTTTTCCTCTTGTCGAAGTTGCGAGATCGTAAAGTTACTTTGTTCGCGGCGATAATCATACAAGCCGAAGCTGCAGATGAAATATTTATGGATTGGAGATAAATAAACATGGATACACCAGATAAAGCTATTGAAATCTCTTAGTCTGATTATGCAGCGTTTGCAGTCATATAATTGTGCAAGATATATTCTTGTAGACTATAGCCAAATTTCTAGATCTGCAGTGACTTGAACCATGATATAATCATCAAACAATATCCTTCTGTAAAGTTCCTGCAGAGATCAGCATAATAGCTGAAGGCTATATTTTTTTAATGCTAGTAATATATTGGAATACTGCAATCTCACGAATTCCTGATGGTTTCAGTTAAATTCTAATAAATTCAATGGAATTCCGGAAGACAGTTTTGAAACTTTCTATTTGAGGATGAATCCCTTGAGCCCCAGTATTTCCGTATCTTCACAATTATATACACTACCATATGTTCTACTGATATGATGTTGAATATTATCCATCGAAATACGTAGTAGAAAATGCAACACGCCTCACTATAGAGGGGCGTGTATAAAATACGACGTATACTAGTCCAATCACTGATACTCATCAGCGTCAGACATCATTTCTGAGGTGCGTATACTCCCTTCCTCATCATAGAATGGTCTTGCAACGGGCCTTGAAAATTGGTCTGAAATGTATCTCGGGTCCCTAGTACGATCTATCTGGAATCCTGTAATAATGAGCAACCACTACTAAAGTGTGAGTAGAAAACCCGCTTACTGTCATGGTGTGCCCCTTGTACCCTGGAAGGTTCAACGGAGACATTATTGTGCTTGTCGATCACCTTCTCTTTATCAAGTCTGGTCGATGGATCCCTCCTACCTTCCGAATCAAGATTTCGAGTTTCGGCTCTGCTGTCGACTTTCAATGGAGGAGGCATTTCTCTACCTTGTTCCGAAGAAATCTCGTTTTTCTCATGAATTAGCCGAGATGTCTGGTTCTTTGTTTCTGAAACATCATAATTCAATCTAGTGGTATCGACAATTCCCTGACTATCCCGAGGGTCCCGCACACTGATATACGGAGAGGGAACTGTAAAGCCAGAATTGTCCTGGAATCTATTCGCATGGTTGCTAGTAGTAGGCGTGTATGCATAACTCCTCCTTTCTCTCGCAAAAGGTAGCTCATGTGACCGTAGAACCGAATGACCAGTGCTTTCTCGCACTATTACATCAGATTGTCTATATTGAGGCGCACGTGGAGGGATTGATGGTCTCCGATTCAAGCTCGTCCAAGGATCTGAGGTTCTGTAACCGTATGGTATTGAAGTTATATCTTCTCCGACATACTTCGCGATTTTGTTTCCTCCCAAGTTGTAGTTGATATCATGTAACGCAGGATGACATTGCCGAAGCCGGTCGCGGGAATGCTCAGGAATATGTTGATATGCCGATTTTTCCATCCACGAGTATAGATCTTGCTGTTCTTGGGAGCCTCCCAAAGAGTGAGACAGTGCCTGTTGAATCTTTCTCTGAGCCCATTTTAAGATTGGGTTCTCCTCTCTACTTGCAGAACTTTCTTGTTGGTCGATCTCACTCAATTGATTGAGAAGACCTTTCTGCGTCTCTTGATCTGCTGCTAATAGATATTGAGTCAAGCAGGCACTCAGATAACCGGATTTATTCCCCATTACATTCTTTTGCAGATCTTTCAAATCCTTAAGATAATTCTGCGGAACACTTGATCTGTAGACAAGCTCTTCCAGGTAGAAGACCTCCAAATCATAATGACCAAGGTCTCGCGCAGTATTCAGCCCGAGATTCAATAGCTGAACAGAATGTTCCGAATGGGGTGGAGTTCTCCAACCTGGGTTTTCTGACGCCAAGGGCACGTATATAGGAAGACATCCATCGAAATACAACAGCCCAGGAGATTTCTCAAGATACGACCAATGCCATGGTTTCTGCCTTTCTCCAGATACATCGGCCCACCGTATTTCAGCTAGAATCCACCGCAAGTAAGGGCTAGACTTAATGCTTGGAAGATAGTTGTCCCTGATTGAAGTTGCAATTTTTCCTGCGTGGACCATGCATAAATCAATGAGCCGTTGGTCTGCTTTATGAATGAATTCCTTGTCTGGAATCCCTTGAAGTGATACTGTGACTAATACGTCAAGAATTGCAAGATCTGTAGATTCATCATTCTCTTGGATCCACTGTGTGACTAATGTATCGATAGACTGGTGCAGACTCATCTCTGTGCCAAAGAACATCTCTATCGCTTGCTTCACAGTCGATGATCCTACTAAATTATAGAGTATATCTCGCATGTCCCAAACCCTGTTCCGTCGATAGAAGATGCAAATATAATTTGTGCCACTGTGATCCAGAGATAGATCTAAATCCAGGACTTGTATATGATGAACACATTGATACCGCATACGAAGTCTCTAGGTACATCAAATGACAGAGAAATCGAATCTAATACTAGTAAGTTATGCTTTAGACGAAAATGATCCGATATTGCACCTTACCTGAAGTGAACTCAAGTTAGTAAAGTCTCGCTCCAATTCCGAAATCAGCTCCGACTTTGCTTGTCTCCATTGCAGAACCGCATCTTCTAGCCACCCTAAAGTGACAGTTTTCGCTATACAGAGTACGGAATGTAGGTAGTGATGATAGATCTGACCACAATCTTGGGTCAATATTGGAGGATTCTCACTCGTGATAAGCTTGAGAACATCTTTAAATGCGCCTTGCGACAACAAGGTATCAACATAGTCAATAATGAGATCCGGATGATTGCCACAATATACACGGCAAGACTTGAAATATCGCCTGGCACCATTATACCTCCTTAATCGTTTTAGACGAGAAAGCTCCTCTAAGTAACTTTCGATATCTTCACTACAATCGAAATCAAGGTAAACCTTTGAGTCCTGCGTTGAATTGGTAGTCCACGAATTACCCCCTCTCGTGGAAATTGGTATGTGACTAGGAGACGGAAAGAAATCGCCATCTTTCGCAGGGGCTGATCCGAGACCACGAGAGTTTGGAGGTGCTGCTAGCCTTTCCCGGTCGTTTTCCAACCCGCTTTCTAGAGTCTTTTCGGTGTTGTCTTGAGTCTCATGATAATAATTTTCATCTTCTGGAGGTTCTTTGAAAGACACACTACGCTTCTCCGTGGATGCAGCGAACGGTATTGGAGCAGTGAAGGCGGAAGAAACTGTATTGGCATCGCGGGACCAGAGGGAATCCCCACGTGATGACGCTGAAATTGACGAGGCTCGGTGGAGCCCGTGAAAGCGAGACATAATAAAAGCCCCTTGTTTTGATAGTATTTTGCAAGTTTCGAAGCACCGGCTTGACACTTTAGAATTGAGAAATAATTTTAATGGTGAACGTGTGAACGTTATGAAATTATCAACGTTAAATGTGTCGTGGCTGGAGGTAGGCTGGGTAAAAGGCTGTCAGGTTGTATACCCCTAATTGGTCAATCTATGCATATAGGTTACATTCATTTGCGCGAAGCCTCTTTCAGCTGCTGTGTAGCCATAAGAAGATGATAACATACTATATTACAAGTGAGAAAGCAAGGCCCATCCTCTTTACAGCTTTTATTTGAGCAAAATATCCAAAGTCACAGATCATACTCAACCTTAAAACCCTCACAATGGCTTTGAACTCTCTCATCAATACTCCAATTATCGCACGAAAGTTTGGGCGTAATCTGGAAAGAATTGAGCATCTTCCAAATGTATGTCTGAATGATCAAAAAGTCGGAAAGGTTGGAGTAACTTGCCAATTTCGACTCTCTAAGTCTAAATGGGGGATTTTAGGAGAGGTAGAAAATCCTGCGGGGGTTATTTATATGAGCCTTGAATTTGATCAGCCAAAAGATTGCAGGTTATCGAATGCAACAGTTTCGATCACATTAGAAGATGGCGAGCCGAGAGAAGCCACAGAAAGGCATTCCACTCAGAAGTTTGTGTCGGATAGCCTTCACATTACCGACCAATATGGTCCCAAGCAACTATCCGGGCCGGAAAGGAGAATGTTAGTTAAAAAAAATCTACTTCTCACTCCAAATATCAACATCCTCGGCAATGGTGCTGGAGGAGTAGGGCTAGACACCTCCAGGGAAGTAGTACTAAGCAGCAGATGGATTTTTAATGGAAGGCTAAGGCCTGCGACTGATCCAACCCATAAAAGTCGACATACGGCAATATATAGAACATTGGAGTGGAAGCTTGCAGAGAGCGAGTTTGAGCCACATGCAGCACATAGCAACATAATCCATACTGCTTTCACCTTCGAACACGATGGCATGCCATTTCTGATGGAGATCAACATAAAAGGGAAGTTGAAAAGCACGAAGGACAAATTCTTAAGATATCTGAAGTTTTCTTCGGACCAAGACAAGAGTAGGGGGTCCTCTACAACGTTTGTCCATCTTCCGCGAGGAGACCGCAACAGCACGCGTCTTGATGCCCTCGCCAACAGTCTCCCAAGAATGATGGAAATGGAAAATTTAGAGGCAGTACCGACAGAAATACCCGATGCACTACCTGCATCAACCTGTATGGGAGGGATGACGGCAGAGACGCCTGGAGAAAGATATGAGGGGAAAATGGTTGGATCTGCAACATTCGCCGGAACACATCCGCCCACGCTCGTTGCAAGCACTGAACGTGTTACGGTCCACAGCGAACCTATAGATCCGAGAGTAGTCAACGTAGATCCATTTGACTCGACATATCCATCCATCGAAAACCTTTCAAGAGCATCTTTGATTTTCACGAAAACGCCTCAAGATGGGGCCACGATTTCCGAACAACCTCCGAAGAGTACATCAGCGACAAAGGCAGAACCAGTAGCCGATCTGCAGGATGGATCACAATCAGAGAACGGATCGTCCTGGTTCCGATCGGATACTACCACAGTTGAAAACCAAGATGCGGTGCAACTAGTAGACGACGCGAAACATAAGGATTTTCAGGATGGTTTGCTTCTGCTCTCTGAGTTACCCTATCTCATGCTTTTCCTCAAGTTATTGCTAGGATTCAAGACGGTATTCGGAAAGGCCCGAAAGCTTCTTGAAAAGCTACTGTCTTCTCATGAAAGCATTGAAAAAGACGCCACGGTAAGCCAAGACTAACGAGGCACGAAACTTTCGGGTGTGGAGTAGCTAAGATAGGTGACGTTTTGTGCTGGAGTTTGACTAGGTGGATAACATAACTGGACGGGCATGGAGTTTCTCGAAGTCACGCGAAGTAAACTGGGGAATTGCGCTATCAAACATCCGTTTCACGTGCACTGAACAAGTTTCTGTGAATATGGCTAGTAAATGCGACTAAGCAACCCGAACTTCGCTAGTATTTATCTTCCAATAATGATTCATCTTGATAGCCATATGATCATGGTAATAACAACGTTGGCTTGTATACCTTCTCGGTGCAGATGACGAATCTGAAGATACATCTAATCTTGCAAAAAGTATATATAATTTCGAAAAAGTAAATAAACAGTGGTTTTTATCTTTGAATACTCTAGTTCAAACTCTGAGCCTGCGAAGCAAATACTATCTAATGGCCCAGAACGATACTAATTTGCTTTGGAGTATACCTGCATTCATTTACTCTTAATACTCTGCAGTCGAAATGTATACCTGCAAAGATATACGATGAACTTGCCGTGAAGCATCGACAGATATATTATTAAGAAGTATATTGACTGAGATATGGGACTTTCATATCCCACTGCCCTACTTTGGAGAAGGCAGATAACCAAAAAGGGGAACAGCTATGCGTAGTCGCATCTCAATCATTATGACTGAGGAAGATTGAATAAAATCTATATCACTTTATTCACTGATTTCTTTCAATTTTCTTTGGTTTGCACAACTATTTATTATACTAGTCCTTAATCCAAACATTACATGTCAACTTTCCTTTCAGTCTGAACAATATGTTTCTAATGCTTCAATTGAAGTAAAATATCAAAGTAACAGCCCTGGTCCAGCTCAAATGATAACTTCGCCGATCATATATTCATTTAAGGAATCTCAGTGCACAAGGCCGAGTCAAGTATAATTTCAATTACTCTCTGGCCCACTTGGATGTAAAGCTTTCCTTCAAGTCACTTTGAAAGGCGTCTACTGTCAGTGAAGACATGCAGGATTTGTTCACTTACAACCAGCATATATAGTATCAATAGATCGCTTGTTTCGGCTTTTTAATCTTTCTTAGGCATTTTCGTCTGGTCAGACGACTAGCATATGTAAGGCTGTAGTCCGCCTGCCAAGCTGAAAAGTTACCTTGTACAAGTAAAGTGCTGCTGTGTATGATATTAGCCCATATTTGATACTTCTCCATTCCTACCTCGCCTAATTTCAGCTCTTTGCAGCTTCTGCCTCCTCACTATAGGTAACCTCACAATAGTATCAAGAAAGTACGATGACGTAATCACTCTGTATCTCCATCTTATCTCCGCAAAGCACCTCCTCAAATACCCCTTCTCTTAATCCCAGCTCCAACCATCAACAATATAATCCAACGTATCAATCATGACATCCAAAGAAACCTACTCCCTCGGCTACGGCCCCGCAGTATTAAATCGACACTCGCTCCGTCGCGCCTCGACCTGCTGCGCCTATTTCCTTCCCCACCTGAACCCCACGTCACACGTTCTCGATCTCGGCTGTGGTCCCGGTTCCATCACAACCGACATTGCCTCACTCGTCCCTCAGGGCTCTGTGATTGGTCTCGATGCGGGAGAATCGGTCATCGAGATCGCTAATGCAAAGGCTAAAGACCTGGGATTGGACAATTGTTCATTCCAAATTGGTGACGTGATGAAGTTGCCTTTTGAGGATGAGACATTTGACGTGGTGTATACGCATCAATTGCTTATTCATTTGTCAGATGCGGTGGGAGCTATCAAGGAGATGAAGAGGGTGTGTAAGGTTGGGGGGTTTGTGGCTTGTAGGGAGAGTGACATGGGAGATGCTATGTTCAATCCTTCTACATATGAGCTTGAGAAATCAGTTGAGATCATGATGGCGATGATTAGAGAGAAAGGATCGGATCCACGTGCTGGAAAGCTTCTGGGGAAGTGGGCTAGAGAAGCGGGGTTTGCAAATGATAAGGTTGTGGAGAGTTATGGTTATTTGATGCAACCAAGTTGGAAGAACTCATTGGTGACGGGCGATATGGGCGAGAATGCTGTGAGATTGGGTGTTTTGAGGAGTAAAGACGAGTTGGACGAGATGATAAAGAGGTGGGGTGCATGGGAGAAAGTAGAAGGATGCTGGTGGAAAATTGGGTGTGGTGAAGTAGTTTGTTGGAAAACGTGATGAGAGACGCCAAAAAGGCCTTATTTCACAGTAGATAACAATTCAATATCCTGGAGTTTCTATAGTACACTGACCTATATCTAATTGAGAGTCTCAAATAGGCGTGTATAATAGCTTACAACCAAACAAATACAGCACCCAAAAATACACGACATCATTGGTGCTTCTTTCTTATTCTTCCCCCTTTCCATTGAATTGCCTTGGCAAATAAAACCTCACATTCTCATACACCAAAAACGTAACCCAAGTCGCCGGCAAAACCCTCACAATATTCGTGCCTAAACCTCTATAAAATCCCCTCCACCCCTCTTCCCTCCAAACCTTACCCACAACTCCTCTAATCCCCCTCCCAAACCTCTCTTCCGCATCATACGTCTGCAATCTACTCCTCACAACCTGATACGGATACGTTGCCGTTCCCGCAATAATTTTCGCCGAACTACTAAGTAAAAGCGTCGCCGTATTCCCCAATTTCACCTGAGAACTCTCTCTATCGCCTCTTAGAGTTTGGTGTGAGCAGTGATTTCGCCAAAAATTCTTCAGAGGCTCGTAGACGGCGAATTGTACGGCTCCATGACTATTACCCAGAAGACTAACACCCACACCTCGATAGAATCCTCGTAATCCCTCATATTGCCATACATGTCTAGCTCCGTGCCACATACTTTGATATGCCCCCTTGCTCCCACGATCTGAACTCAGCATGCGGGTCTTGAGTACCCATATTGGATTTGTAGTAATGGTAATCATGATGCCTGCCGAACCGGACGCGAGAAAATAATCGATGGGTGTAAGAGATACATAATTGGAATGTGAAGGTTGGTTGTGGAAGGTACGGAGTGAGGATTCGAAAATATTCTTGAAATAGAAGAAGAGGGCCCAGCTGCTGGCATTGCCGATGAGATTTGGGGTTAGACCGCGGTAGAGACTCTGGAGAGGTTGAGGTTGTTGGGTTAGACTGCGGCAGATGGTGAGACCGCTGGCTGGAGTGTGGGATGTACTGCGGTGAACTGGTGATGTTAGTAATGGGTTGTGTAGGAAGGAGGGGTATAAAGTTACTTTGTAATCGCGTCTTGATAACATCAAGAGGATGAACAGCTAGGGTAGATGCTGTACCGGCCGAGAGGCCAGCAATTGTCTCGACCAGCGCGGGAGATATGAACGCATGGTTTTCGGTCATAAGGGAAGATTTATGTTTATCATTGTGAGATTGTTGAAGTTGCGAGGGGCAATGTATTTACAACCGATGACGAAAATGAAGCTTCATAATTTTCTAGGGCTTGCCGAGGCGGGGGCAAATGTTATTTTGAGTAGTTCCAAATTTATACAGACGACAAAGGATATGGCATTCAAGATTTCAACAGGAGACGGGAAATGGGTTTGATTTCGTAGTGGTGATTGCGCTTTTTGCGCTATTGTACAATTATCTTTGTATGGTATGTATCCACCATAAACATAAGCTCCCTGAGCATTTCATTATTTCATGAACGCCTCATATGCTACAATCGTCATATCCTCCTCTGGTTGATGCCAGTGACCCATCTATAGCCCAGGCTTGCTGGCTCATTCCCTTATATCAATCTTAAGTCGACTAGTAAAACATTCCGTTTAATGGCTCATTATGAAGAGCTATGCGAGAGGAGAAAGAAGTCTGTAGATGGAATATCAGTACATGCTCTAGCCTTGAGATACTGCGGAGCAACTGACCTGACGACGGATGGGCGTGGTTCGCTGCGGGTGTATCCTGATTTTGTTAGCATGCACGTCTTGATGCTTCATGTCGTTTGGCAGTTCGTACCAAGGTAGAGGATCAATGGAAGGTAGCCACTATGGATTGTTAATATAACTCCAAGAAAGCAGACATAGAAGATCCTCACTAATGGATAGCAACACGGGAATAGTCAATGAGCTTTCCAATGCGCTCCTATTCTATAGTCAACAAAACCATTCCATCCATCCATCCATCATATAAAGGGCTGTTGCATGCGAACCTTAGATTCTTCGGAAAGTTGCATTTTGATATAATTTCTTAACTCGGAGCTATACACGATTAGTATCCCAGAAACAAAAAGAAATGACCCATCAAGGTATACATACAAATTTGTTGTAAGATCAAATGTTCTAGCTTGTCTTCCTATAATCTTGCTTCCAGTACAAAAAAAGTGATCAAGGTTTCTCACAATCAACGAGGCTGATGACTAATCCACCATTATTTTTCCGTCGCATGTCAAGCTTTATGTAAAGCTCCATGCATATTCACTACAAGCTGCACTTTTCCATCTCACTCTCACTTCACTAGAATTTACACGACGGGAACTCACTCCTTAGCTCCCATAAAATATACAATATGTCAGGAGCAAGACATTGGTGAATAATACCTTTCTCCCAGCTTCCAATTTTCCAATTGCTAGCCTTCCCAAGTTCAAACCTGTAGAAAGTATCAAAAGCTAACCATGGCGCAACGCTCTCTTAGGGAACAAGACAAGGAAGCCACCGTCTATATTGGCAATATCGATGAGCGTGTTACTGATAGTTTGGTATGGGAATTGATGTTACAAGCTGGTCGCATTGTCAATGTACATTTACCCAAAGATCGCGTCACTCAAAATCATCAAGGCTATGGATTTGTGGAGTTTATATCAGAGGAGGATGCTGAATATGCGGCGCGCATTATGAATCAAGTGCGGTTATTTGGAAAGCCAATCCGTGTGAACAAGGTATGTCACATTCCGTTCCATGTAGGCTTGAAAAGTCAAGAGGAGTGTACTGACTGGGAATTCTAGGCCTCTGCCGACAAACAAAAGACTGTTGAAGTGGGCGCCGAACTCTTCATTGGTAATCTTGACCCTATGGTGGATGAAAAGACCCTATACGATACATTCTCGCGCTTTGGATCTCTCATTTCCCCTCCCAAAATTGCTCGCGACGAATCATCTCTTTCCAAAGGTTACGGTTTTGTATCATATGCCAATTTCGAAGCTTCCGACGATGCTATCGCAAATATGAATGGTCAATATTTAATGAATAAAGATATCTCCGTACAATACGCATACAAGAAAGACGGAAAAGGAGAAAGACACGGAGACGCAGCCGAGAGAGCATTAGCAGCTCAAGCAAAGAAACACAATGTAATCCCAGATCTACAAAACATGCCACCAGGATTACTATTGGGTATGAATGGAATTCCACAAGCACCAGCAGCAATGCTAAACGAGTCTCCCATACCCGCCGCACCCCCAGGATTTCCACCACAACGTCCTGCCTACAATTCTGTTCCTCCCCCTGGTGGTCCACGCGGTGCACCAGGAGGACAACCCCAACATCTCCCACCGCCTCCATCTGGTCTCCCTCAAAGACCACCACCTTCCCAAGCCGGTTACGGCGGTCCTCAAATGGATTTCCACAATCAACATGTTCCACCCACTGGTCCAGGCGGAGCATATGGACATCCTACCAGTGGCCCCGGCCGAGGAATCCAATTTCCACCTGGATTTGCACCACCGGGAGGTATGCAAGCTCCTGTGCAAGGGGGAATGGTTCCTCCGCCTGGTCTGTTAAATATGCAAGCACCTCGTGGATTTGGTGGCGCGCAGGGAATGCCAATGGGAATGCCGCCTGCGGGACCACAAGGTCATGGGGGACAGGGTTATGGGAGGAGGTGATGACAATTAGGGTATATTAATGGATTCCAACTATTGAAACGGGGATTATAGGATGTAAGATTGAGACTGCAATATATCCAAAAGCATCTAAAGGAAGACAAGTCTTGGGGAAAAACAAAAGCACAAAGCAGAATTAGAAATAGGAAAGGAAGGATATATCACGGCTGGCGTTCATAACGGCGTTCCAAAGGGGTGAGTTATCATAACGTTTACATTATAATTTTTATCCAACCGATGGCTGTTGGCTGCATCTAGCAATATAGTAACAGTTTCCTACAGCTCCAGATCGGTAATCTGCTCGCTCGCATGAGAAATTAAAGAGAGGATTTATGGATTTATACTCTTTTCGATTCGGGGAACATAATTTACAGTGAATGAATGAATTTAAGAATCTCAAACCTCAAAAGAGAGTTATACTGTAGTGTAGTGTATTTTGATGTAGTATAGTATAGTATATAGTGAGTGTAGCAAGCGTACTTTAGAAAAATAAAACAGTATAAGAATAATACATAACAATTATTACCACGTCATTCGATACTTGGATAATAAACCATCACAACGTGCACAAAAGGGGGGGGACACATTAGTTGCTATTGTTGTTGCTATTGTTGTTGCTGTTGATAACTTGTTTATCTCTCTCTCTCTTCTCTAGTTATCAATTTTGTCATATAGTAAACTTCTTCATTTTCATTTTCATTTTCATTTTCATTGCCGTTGCTTTCGGTTTCGCGTTTTCGTACCCTGCTCGGCTCTATCGTACATAAAAGAGGAAGAAGGAGAAGAAGAAGTAAGAGAATGAGTTCAAAAATTGAACATTGAAAATTGAAACCTATGGAAACATAAATGAAAGCAAGAAAAAAAAGAAAAAACTCCATTTCGTCCTCGATATGATGACAATTTACTTGCTGTGTGTGCAAGTTTTTCTCTGCTCTGCTCTGCTTTTCTTTTCTTGTCTTTTTAATTTCCTTTCCTTCCCTTCCCCTTAATTTCACAAACATACAACCAACCCACCCTCAATTTCAATCCAAACCCCCCATCAAGCTCCCCCTAAACAATCCCTTCATAATCCTGCGCCTCAACATCCCCATCAATCTTCATTTCCTCCGGATTCTGTACCCCCTTCACCTCCGCAACCATCACTTCTTCCACTTCCGGTTCTGGAGGGGCCACCCATCTACTAGCCTCCACTCCCCACGCCTCCTCGACCGCGAATTTTCTTCTAAAAACCCTCAACCATCTCTCCCCCCATCCTCTCACCAATTCCCTATCTTCTTCCCTTCCATCCATTTCAATTTCCTGATCTTTCGATCCATTCGCCCAAGCCGTCAAAAGTTCACCCATTTCCTTTCCCAATTCTCTCATATTGATTCTTTCCATCTCCACCGTTTTCTCAATCAATTGTCTCTGTTCCTCCAGCAATCCCGGAACGCGAAGACTTAGCTGAACTTGACGGATACGTCCTGTGACTTTCCCCACCGTAGCCTCAACCATCTCGTACACAAAACTTTGACTGAGTCTCTTTCCCTCACTACCAATGGCCCACTGCACCACGCTTTGCGGGCTCAGAATGGTGTAATTAAGTAACTTATCAATGATGTTAACCCCAATACCCGGTTGATCTTTCCAATATTGCATAACCGAAGTGATGATTTGGCGTCTAGCGACTGGAGAGACGGGTCCAATGGCTAGAAGGCGATCTTTACAGCGTTCAATGCAAGAGAGAACGTGACTGAGAGATTTGGATCCAATGTAGCAGATTGATATGACATATGCGTCTGTAGATGGGACGAGAGGATCTGGAAGTGCTTGTTCCACTGCTAGAGCGTGGATTCTATCGACTACTGGTTGGATTTCCTCCTCTGTTGCCTTTTTGCGGAGGAGGGCAAGGATTTCTTGTCCTTCGGTACTGAATGGTGTGCCTATCAACTGTTAAAATCACTCATGCCTGTAGAAGCTACAATATACTTACTTGGATCATCAAACTTAAAATCAGGTGTATCCTTTTCCTTCTCCTCCGTGATCAACTGTTGATATGGAGGTGGTAAAGTACCCTTAATTCTCTGAGCAAAACTCAATCGAATTTCCTTGTCCAAAGAACCAATAATAAAAGCCTTCTTTGGGTCCAAATCCGAAAGTTCCACATCATCAATCCATTCAGTCCACTTCCAAGTGAAACCAAAGTTACTCAAATGATGCGAAAACCAATCCATAAATCTACTGCTCAATTCAAGATCCATTGAATCCACATTTCGATACAAGAAACGAATTGCACGACCGAGAGATGGCGCAATAGCAGCTGGTGCAATCTTGCAAGATTCCGTCAAGACTGCATGATAATAGACGAGTTTGTGTTCTGGAACTGGAAGTTGGAATAATTGAGAAAAGACTGCATCGACGGCAACATCTTCAGGTTTCCATGTTGATCTATCTCCCTCGACATCTCGAAGTCTATCGAATGGAGTAGCTCTCTTGACAAAAGTATCAGGAGCAAAATAACAATCGATATCAATCAGGAATTTGGCAGTAGCATTTCTGTTGTAATCCAAAATATTGATCGTATCCACCAAAGCATCTCTCAACAGACATGATGAGATATCCGTGATAGGTGGTACAGTCTCAACATCCTGATTAGCATAAACCGAAAAGTAAAGCTCGGGAAACAAAGGTCTTGGTCCAGCATTGACAACCTCGGGAAGAGTGATTGTTGGCAAAGTATGTCTTGAAGCGGAAGCTAAAGCTTCTTGTTGTTCTGGTTCAATCATCTTCCATGGTCTGGGTAAACAAAAAAGTTCCCATCCATTTTGCGATTCAGCCTGTAATTGCTTTTGCAAAAGACTCAAAACACCAACTGGTGCAATCGTATCATCTTTAGCATCTCCGGGATATGGATCAACCAAAGCTTGTAAGACATGTGGTTCAGAAGCAATGATATCAGTGTTCTCAATCATAGCCGCAGCTTTCTCATGAGCATCTGTTGCTGAAGATGCCATGATATATGGAATAGTAAGAAGGATGATCTTGACCAATTCAGGTCCAATAGTCTGACAATCTCAATGTTAGTCAACCATCCGTAGCAGACAATCTCGATATGCAAAATTCTCACCTCTTCATTATTCTCCGTCTGCAAATCCAAGGCCTTGGTCAAGAAATCCTGCAAAACAGTGAAGACACCATCACCCTCCAACAAACCCTGAAGACTTCCCAAGAACTTCATATACAACTTAACCTGTCTCCAATCGCCCTTGATGATCGATTGGTTCAGACGTTTTCCAGCCCGTTCCAATAACTCCCTAACCATCTCCTCTTGCAAAGTATTCAACACCATCACCACTGCAGCAACAAAGGGAATCTTGAAAGGTTGCTCTACGACCAATTGTAACGATAAATCATAGAATGAATCGCGCAATTCAACATCATCGTAGTTGTCGCATATAACTTTGGCTATTTCGGCCACTTCCGTTTCGACGCGCTTTAGAGGTGATTCTGCGATTGAAAGAAGTTGTTTGCGAACTTTAACGATGAGTGGTTCTTCATAGCGACGTCGTTGAGGTCGTCGATCATAATCATCTTCATCTGTGGTTTGAAAAAGTCCTCGTTAGCTTTGTTCCTTGTGCTGTGGTCATTGAAGTCCTCGAAATTGAAGCTGTAATCACAACTCGCGAAGCGCGAGCTCATCTTCCTAATAGCCATCTTCTCCATCACCAATTTCCTTCCATCAATCGCCCTCATATTTATCTCGCATCGCGCCCATTTTCATCTCATACATTTGCACACCATCTACCCCATCTCTCCCCAATAAAAAAAGAAAAGAAAAGAAAAGAAAAACAAAAAACTAACCTCTATACCTCTTCCTCCCCCCTCCTCTCCCACCACCCCCATTATATCTCCCTCTATACCCACCCCTCTCACCCACTCTCTCATAATCCGCCATTTTCTCAAGTCTTCCCAACTTGAACCCTCTCAATTCGCGCTCGCGCACAGATCCAATTCCCACCGTCCTTTCACTCTCGTATGCACAATCGATTCTCGTCTTCGTTACACCTTCAATCGCGCCGTCTTCGATGAATTCCCAGTACGTATCGTATCGTATCAGAATTCAACCAAGCAACCCAATCTTCAAGCAGGTCAACCGTCTTCAAGTTTCTCAGTTTCTCAAATTCCCTCAAATCAAATCGAATTAACCGTTCCGTTCCGCGATGTGACAAATCAATCCCAGACACAGTCTCGAGGGAAAGGTGAGAAATAAATGATTTATTTATTTACACACACACACACTCCCAGATTCGAGCTGTGATACCAATAAAAAAGAAGCTCGGTCCATCCTCCGAGAGGTATGTGTGTATGTTCCGTGCCGGTTGGAACACAATATTGGCTGCCTTGGTGCCTTAGAATGCTGTATCGTAACCTTACTACTCTGTACTCGTATAGCTTCAGCTGAACAACAAACAGCACACCTATTGCACCAAAGAAAAAGCAGTATTCTTTTTTCTATAACTTATCAATCCAAAATAAATAATATAAATCACCAACATTGTCACTACTACAAAATACTCTCTAATTTATCCAACATACCACACATACCCTCTCCCCATCTCCCCATCTCTCCAAACCTTACCAACCACAACAGCATATCCATTCTCCTTCTTCCAGCCGCCGCTCCGCTAGCCCTTCGGGGACCACTGCCGTGGCGGCAGACTATTATGATTTATTTATGATAGTCCACAGACAGACAGAATTGATTTATATATTTATTAAATATTCGAGCGCAGCGAGCTATGGGGGTTTGGGGGCTTGCCCCCATTCATTCATCAATTTGATCAGCTCATCTCACAATACCATACATACATACATATATACATACCCACGAGCAAAAAGACACTTACTTCATATAATACCAATACCAATACCATGCATGTAATTGATATTTTCTGATTTTCTGATTTGTCCATTTTCAATACAGCAACAACAACAACAACAATGACTGCAACAACAGCAACGACGACGATGATAAACAAATTCTTCTCCCTCGCCCCTCCCCCCTCAGCAATCCTCGACAAATCCACCCATCCACGCATTGCATCCATCCATCCATCCATCCATCCATCCCACGACAAGAGAAAAGAAAAAGACCCCTCCATCCCCCCATCTCCCCATCAACATCATCTATCCATTCCCTTCCCGCTTCCCACTTCCTCTCATCTCATCTCCATCCCTTCTCAGGTATCCTCCCCCCCCCCCTTTCCAATAAACCCATCAAGCTCAGAAAAGGACAAGTGAGAAAGAAAGAATCAAAAGTAAAACAGAGAAATCATAGCTAAAGCCCAACCCCTTTGAATTGTCCCTTTTTTAATAGTAAGCCTAGTAACCCCTATCCTATTTATTTTCCTTTTAATTTCTGTCATATCAATTAATCCATTCCATCCATGCCCATATCAATATTCATCCACCATCACAACCAACAACTAAAATGTAAAATGTAATAAAAAAAGGTACGCCTGAATCTTGCTTGCTTGCCTGTAGTGGAGTATCAAAATATCAAATTGCGAGCGAAAGGATGTCAAGAAAGAAGAAAAGAAAAAGGATGAAAACGAAAGAGTCGAAGAATGCAGAAGTAGAAGGACCAGCCCACCCATCAAATCCTCAGCACACGAAGCACACAACACAATGTGGAACACTTTGAGAAGAAGGAAATAACGGAAGAGAGCAAAAAGGCCATAATTGTTTCTCCTCATGCAAGAAAGTCTAGTAACGAGGTGCCGATAGAAGTATTCGTTGAATCCCATAAACTACCACCCACCCCCTTTCCACAACCCCCACCTCATGAACCAATATCCATCATATTTCATATTCCTTTCCCAATCACTGCTGTTTCGAGCACCAAGGGTGTGTATCCTTAGCTGGAACTGAAAACTCGTGCTCAACGAAAATTCCACCTTATGGGTATTCCTATCAAACCAAATAACGCATACCATCATCATAGACTAACTTCGTATTCCTGCCATGCATCGTCAGGACTTCCACAAACTTGATTTCGGCCTGCCAACGTTGCAGACGAGATATGCAGAACCTGTAATATGCTGGAGGGGGGGGTTTAAATCCGGGTGTTATCGCTCGAAAAATCTCGACTCTATTGCAGAGCTCTAAGGTCGAGCGACAGGAAAGCATTCATTCATCAATCATCTTGCTTAAACTTCCCCCTCAATCTAATCTTGCCATCATCGCATCTTTCGTCAATGGTTTGAAATCCGGGCTATCAATATCAAGTTTGCTATCCCTCGCTACCAAACCTGCTCGAATGTATTGCGGTACCAGCCGTTGATTGTGTTCCGGTGCAATGGATAATTCTATTGATATGTTAGTGTTGTAAGACTCATCACGCACAGTTTATAACATACCATGGAGGGAGAAGTCGAACAAAGTTGGCAGATTCTTTGCTGCGTTGCCGGGGTGGCGAGAATCCGGGAATGTCTTATCTGGTTCACGTAACTCATCAAAGAATGGGTGAACCATAGCTTCAATGGCTGAAAGCCTCTCGGTAGGAGTGTACTCTAACAACTTGGAGATGAGTTCGATGGCACTAGCATCGGCTTTGCGGAAAACCTTGTTGAATGGGTGTGGCTTGATTTGAGGGAACTTGTGCTCCATATAGTTGGGGTTCATGGTACGAATTTGATCCCGGGTTGGTGTACCTAAAACCTTAATGATTTCAACCAGTTGATCAATACCAGATTCACCAGGGAAGAGTGGTTGTCCCAGCATTAATTCTGCCATCACGCAACCAGTTGACCAAACATCTATTTACGCAGTCAGCATCGACTACTCACTCTTTCACTGTTCGTATGCTCTTACCAATCTTGGTTGTATAGTTAGTAGCACCAAAGATCAACTCTGGTGCTCTGTAGTAACGTGAGCAAATGTATGAAACGTTTGGCTCATTCTCTACGAGTATCTTTGCACTACCAAAATCACACAACTTCAAAATTCCACTGCCAGGGTCTAAAAGCAAATTTTGTGGCTTGATATCACGATGGCAGATTCCTTGGGAGTGGATATAGGCTAGGGCGCGGAAGAGTTGATAGATGTAAAGCTTGACTTCGATGATCGGCATTGTCGTCTTCATCTTGTTGAAATATCTTGATGCGCGGTAAACGGTCTCAGGAACGAATTCTTGTACTAGATTGAGATACACTTCATCCTTCTACCAAAAGATTATTAGAGATGTTCAGTATGTTTGTGTATGAGGGAATCAAAACTTACTCGTTCGCCATTCGAATAATAGAATGCCTTTAATTCGACAATGTTGGGATGACGAACGATGCGCATGATTTGCAATTCACGATTCTGTTATTTGTATCAGTAACCAACCATTTATATACTTGGAAATGATGTCGCAAACCTTGAATCTCTTGTCTTGCAAAACGCGTTTGATGGCAGCATCTTCTCCTGAAGGTGACAACTTGGTTTGAAAAACAACACCAAAGGAACCATTTCCCACAATCTTGCATTGTGTGTATTGCATATCTCGAGTTTCGCCAGTAACGCCATCTTGAACCTTTTCGCGGATTACTTCTGTAGAATTAAATCAGCGTTAGAATCAATCCCGAAGACAAAAAAGAAAGAAAAAGAGGTGGTAACGAGGTAAGGGGAAAAACCATATGTAGGAGTTTGTTTCTTACCTCCCATTCTTAAGCTCGAGAAGGCAGCAGGCCGGTTTGACGACATGATGAAGTCCAAAACACCGATTATTATCGTGAGTGAGGTGGCCTGTAAACGAGAAGGGTTGTGAGGAGACTGGGTGATGACCTGTTGAAGTCCGTGTTGGGCAATTGAACACCGAGTGTGCGACCAAAAGTAATCAAATCAATCGGTAATCACGAAGTGAATAATCTTTGATAACGTGACGGAAATGACCAGTCGAAGATTTTTTCACCTAAATCGAAATTCGAAAGGTTGTAAGATGGGGATTAATGACCAAAGTGAGACTGCGGCTGATTGATGAGATTTTGGGAGTTAGTGGGTTGTGGCCCTTTAATGGTTGGGGAGGGGTTGGTGAAAGGCGATGGTGGGATGGGGGTATGGATGGATGTGTGTGTGTGGTGGATGTATATGTGGTGGATGTAGGTATGTAAGAGAGTTGAAGAGAGAGAGGGAGGGAGGGAGAGCAAAGGAAGAGAGGGAGAGAGGGAGAGATAGAGAGAGAAACAAGGTGTGTATGTAATATGAAAGTGTGCTAATATAATATATATTATGTATATGAATGAATGAATGAATGAATGAACAAGGCAAGGCAAGGCAAGGCAAAGAAGAGTTGGTCAAGGCGTACCGTGTTTTAATTCAACTTGAGGGAAGTTTAATGTTTATGTTAAAATGTATTTTGTGTATTGAATTGTATTGTATTGACTCCGCAAAGTAAGACGATGTTGAAATTCGAATTCGAGTCTTATTCAAATGAATGAATATAATCAATATTGATGAATTTGTGGTTGGGGGATGGTCGATTGTTTTTGTTTGTTTTTTTTTTTTGTTTTTTTTTTTTTTGTTTTGTTTTGTTTTGTTTTGTTTCGTTTTTGGTTTTTGGTTTCTTTTCTTTTCTTTTCTTTTGCTTTTGCTTTTGCTTTTCTCAAGTACAAGACAGGTATGGTGACCAACCAAGAGGGAAAGTTGAGTGGTTCGTTGAGTGGATAGTATGTAATATGTACTGTACGGTAGTATGTATTGATTTGTCGATGGATGAAGGGGATGTATGGTGTATGGTGGGTGGTGGGTGGTGAATAGCGGTGGTGGTGGTGGTGGTGGTGTGTATTTGGCTGTACGGTCGGTCGTATGATTGTATGATTTCCGCAGAGGGAGGGAGGAATCTAGGAGAGATGGGAGAGGATGAAGTAGAAGGAAGGTTGAGGTAAACCAAGGTAGCTTAAGGCAAGTTAAGGTAAGGTAACTAAGGTAGTGCAGGTGCGTGATGCGTGGTGTGTGGTCAAGGGAATTGGTGAAGGTAGTGTAAAGTAAAGTAAAGAAAAGAAGAATGTGTGAGAGAGAAGCAGAGAGAGGTAGAGAGGTAGAAAGGTAGAAAGGTGTGTTGTTGAGTGAGTGAGTGAATTTGCCTAATGGATTTTTCTTGATTTGGATTCAAAGACACCACCACAAATCACCCAAAAGGGTAAAAAGAAAGAAGTTTATTAGATGTAACTATAACCTCAAATTTACTTTGAGTAAAAAATAAAAATAAAAGTCATAAAATAAGATTGAATAGAGTAGTCCGTAGATCGCGGATCGTGGATCGTAATTCCGTACTATGTATGTATTGTATGTATATATATATATAATCTCTCTCTCTCTTATATAGTTTGTATTTTTGTAACTTGTAAGCTTATTAATAAATCCAAACTTCTTCTTGTCCTGTCTGAATTTCAAATTTCTGAAATTTGGTTCCAAAGTTATTTCTTATTATTATTATTATTCCCTTGGCTATGGATATACTGCCTACTCTGTACAAATCACTGGCTCTGTTGCTCATCACGCGCTCGCTTTTTTTTCGGGAGATGGGAAGTAGTTGGGACTAATGCTCGACAAGGGTCGTCATTTGCTGCTTCCTGATTCGTTCAAAATGGTTTGACCCCGTTTGTGCTTTTGGGTAATGGTCACTTGTTGCTAATCATCCTTCAAGCGTATTCTTTAATTCGTTCTCGGTAGTCTCGTTCCTAGGTCGTTCTTCGTGCGCCTCCTCTTCTTTACCAATCAATCCTACCGTACCGCAGTCAAAAAAAAAAAGGTACCAATAGTTTGTAATGGAGGGGGGGAGGGGACGGAACAGCATCTTCTTCTTTGGTATTGTAACACTATTCTACATGAGAATGTTGAATTGATGTTTTGAATTGATCCCAAAAATGTAATTACGATAATATAGCAGCAGTAGAGTTAGATCTAATCTAATCTTTGAAACTCCCAAGGAAAGTGATTGATGAGATAAGGCTGGTACACGTTGTATTTGGGAAAGGAGGAGGGAAAAAGTAAGGAAGGCTAGATAGAAGGTGGTGGCTATTCCAATATCTAATCCAAATAAACAATCATGACGCAGCAAGAATATTCGAGGTAGATTTATTGATTGATATTCCGTTTCGGGCTCTTGAAACTCCATCTGATATTGTTTAAGGCCGGAATTTGGTCTGGTTGCTCGAAATATACCATGGTTTCAGTATGTGTAATATGGATATAACTTCAAATGTCTGGAGTCGGATTGGGTGGATGAAATGTCAAAGATAGTAGGTGAATCAGATGAGACGCTTATGTAGTTTCGAAAAGACAACTTCGTGATATCGTTCTTCACACTCTAACGAAGGGGCTCCAAAGAGAAAGAGGATCAGAAACAGCTGGGTAGAAGTAGGGTTAGATGTCTTGTTTTATGGGTAGTAGGTTGGTTAAAAGGTCAAAGGTAGAAGGTAGAGAAGGAAGTTAATACCGTCATGTAAATGTAATGAGTGAGTGAAGCAGATTTATTACAGTGAGAAGATGGAATTTCGAGGTCAATATTAGATCAGATACTAAATAGATGAAGGACAGAATCACCCTTCCGGTCGATACTGTAGTTGTATGGAATCAAAGCTTGAGAAGTATTTGATAGATACACCTCAATTTAGGAAAAGAGGGGTTCAAAGTCCCTTTCTTTTCTATTCTCTTTGGTCAAATTCACTTAATCTTCTACTTCTACTTCCAATTCAATATCCTCCGACAAATACGAACCAAACACTGTGGACGAAAAGCTGTACTGTATCTAAAATACAAAAGCCCAGTATCCATTTGACGAATGTATGTAGTCGTCTCGTGAATAAATAATTCACGAAAGTGCAGATGTACAAACTTTGGAATATGGAGTTAAGCGTCCATTTGGACGAATGAGATTTCAATTTTTCGGAGATCAACAGTGGATAGTGGATGCTTTGCCTTAGTCCATGCAAAGGGTTGGCAAGAAGGAGGGAGGGATAGGAGGGGTCACCACCGAAAGAAAATGCGGATCGGGAGGGTGGGAATTGTGGAAATCGCTTAATCATCTGAGTGTGTGGTGTTAGCGTGATTTGAATACAGACTTGACGTTTGGATTTCCTTTTTGCTGTCGTTTTTATTTCTTTTTTCTTTTTGGTCCTGCATTGCAGTGCAGGAATATTTATACAGGGGAAAGAGCCAGGGCAGGGGGGTTGGATGATTTTTATAGGACTCGTGGAGTACTGGAGAGAAAGATGGGAGAGGCAAGGGTTACAGGAGGGAGGAGGTGAATGGTGAAGGAGCAGGCTGGGTATAGATATGATGAGGTAATTTGCTGATGGTATACTCGTAGAAGAACTTAATGGTATCTATGAGTAAATGGACCTAGTAGATAATAGACGAAGAGTCGATTAATAGAGTAAGGAGTGAAATGTATATCTTCAAGCACAAACTCCGAATCTCCAAGAGAAAGTCGTTGGTTGGTTGAAATCTATAGGTGATGATGAATGTGAAGCTCAATGCGGGACAATAATGAGGGGTTAGAGGTTCGAGATTCTCGGCATCAAGTAGTCTTTGGTTAGGGGTATTTTTTCTCCAGATTCTCTACTGGTAACAAGACCTTGATTTATTTGATCAATGACATTACAGTATGAGCATTTGATATTCTATGAGATACAGGAAATGTGGTATTTGATAGGAGATATCCCTTTGATCTCCTGGTATTTTCTGTAAATAGTCTGTTCTAGTCTGTCTACAGGAAACTAACTGCATGTCCCCAATCACTTTTTCTAAATTCAAGAACCCTCATATACATACATACTACCGTACCTACATCCATCCATCCATCCATCCATCAAACATCACAGAACAAAGAAAGAAAGAAGAAAAAAGCTTCCTATTTTCCCATTTCAATTTCCTAGTTAATATTTCCTCATTCAAGCTTGGATTATTAATACGTGAAAATAATCATTGATGTCATATCAAAGCTTTTTACCTCCGCTCCGTACGAGTATGTACTTGGAAATCATTTTGCCATCCATTATATCATCGAAGTCTTGGTAAAACATTACATACGCAGAAAACCCTTTTCTTTCCTTTCAGGAACGGACGTATGGATGTATGTATGTATGTAACTTGGGGATTTGGACGTCATGTAATTAATTGGTCCTGTGATTGATTGCCACTTTGATCTATACCCCTCGAATTTTAGAAACTATGCAGCTATTCGTAGTAAAGGGAATCATGATTGAACGTCTTTTTTCTAGATCTCATCGCTGTCTGTCAGGCAAGGTATAATTACTCTGTAGTGGGACGGACAATCATTGTAAATTCCTCGAACCCGGTACTTAGTCTCGGTACAGAGTGAGTGAGTACGGAGTATATACCTCTCTCTCTCTCTCTCTCTCTTTAATCAATTTCTGACCGAGTATAATAATATGGATGTATATTTTTGCTTCATCTTGTACAAAGTATTAACAACTAACGTATTCACGAATCAGAGGGAAGAAATGGCTTTGAATAAAGCGATATATATATATATATATAAAAATTGGTTCCAACTCCAAGTCTGTCATTAAGGTTCCATAAAGGCTTCAAAGAGGACAAAAAGTCAAAGTTTCAATAATGGAGGTGATTTGAAAACGATCATGGGATCAATTCTGATGTCCCAGCACGCGCCATGTTAATGTCTGAGCATTTTTTAAGTTGGTCAGAAAGGAAAAATAAAGGATCCATTGAGTTTCGAAGAAAAAACCAAAAAAAAAAAAAAGGTAACTATAAGTTAAAGTTAATATTAAATGGAGTAATTATAGTTATATTACGAATAATAATGTAAATTTCATACTTGAACTCGCATTTTCAATTTCCCATAGATCGAAAAAAAAAAACCAAGAAAAAGTTGTAGCGTCAAAAGGACCCGTGACGTGACATGTCCCCAAAACAGTCTTGTTTGCATAAGCGTCTCGCAAGTCCATATGTAACAGTAGTGTGTACGTTTAAAAGATTCGACTAGACGTCCACCTTTTCGATTGGTGAGTGCTTGCAACGCGTACAGGAGCTGAAGCTAATTACGCTTTTGGGGAATTGCTGCATGGAGTGAAAAGGGTGGCACGTATATAAAGAAAAAGACACCAAAGTCCCATCCAGTGGGTAGAGAGATGAGGTACAGCATGCTGATGTAGCAGGAGATGAGAATCATTCTGTCGCTCTCTCCGTCTTGCCCGTCTTCCGTGTGAGGACGTGTGAGTGTGAGTGCGAGGGAATAGAATTTACGGTTATACTCGTTCTTCAGGAATCCCAAAAGACGTGCATTCGACGGAGTCTAGATGGTAAGTGTGTCTGTCAAGCCATATCAGATTATCATACACATCCATAATGGTTTGATTTGATTCGATTCGATTATCCCAAAGGAGTCCATGTCCACGATACTATATGGCATTGTCGATTCCCCATCATCCCAATCTATTGGAATGATATCTCCTCGGGGTATTCCTGTGTCTCTCCGCGGCCGCCAACCTGCCGTATTGATATATTAACGGTAAGAGTTACACCCGTACAAACAATACACTACAGTACCTCATCTGGATGTTGTAATCAATATGGGTACCCGGCTCTTGGCGCAAAATGACGGGTACTTTGCATCCTTTTCGAGTCCATCCATCATTTTGGTGAGACTTCCATAGCAGCATCCATTTACCTCGTGAGCTCTCCCCTCCCCCCCCTTTTCCCGGGAAACAATTCTGTTGAGTCAAGGCAAGGACATACCTTGATAAAAAAAAAGAAGGCACAAATTGGTGAGATCAAGGACAGAAGTCAATTTATTTTATCTCGTCTTCGCCCTACTATATCTGATGCGATGTAATTCACCTATGAATGGTTACTTTTGTTCTACCATTCAAAGTCTCCTTCACCAGTCGGGTTGAATGTTTTGGGATGCACATGGTCATTCTTGGTATACAATGCACAGACCAAGTTACAAGAATTCTGGTCAGGATTGGCTTCAAATCTCTTTCATTTGAGAGAATGTTGTACTAGTTGACCGTATACTGTGTGTGGTGTACTGTGTATTGTGTATTGTGTACTCGATACTCGATACTCGATGCTCGATGCTCGGTACCTTATAGGTACGGAAAATACAAAAAAAATGAAGCTGCATGTACTGTAATTCAAAAAGACTGCAAGGTAGGACGAATATGAGTTACCGCGTATCATGAATGGATTTGGTTTATCTCAATCAAGTCACCAAGTACTGTCAACCCGGTCTTTGGCTTAGCCAAGATATCAAAGAAGCCTTTTGGACTTTTGGACTTTTCGAGGCGTGAAATTGATTGGTAGAGTGTCTCATTATATAGCGTTGTTGTGCTCAGAATTATGTATCTTTCGATGAAGATAGGCAATGGCTTGTTGGTGGCTTCTCGCTTTTTATTCAGTGGAATCATCAACTCAGTACGTACAGATAGATGTTCATGATTACTAGGTAACCTGACTTACTGACATTCTTCATGGAGAATCCTAAGCTTCAAAGTAACCCCCAGCCACCACCAACAACAACATCATCTTTACACAAGCCTGAATAAATACTATATTATACAATCAATACATACATAACGTTACAAATATATACACAGATAGGATACACCCAAACCCGACGTTTTGTCAACTCCTCGTGTTGCTCATGTTATCAATAAGTTCCAAACTCTCCCTCATAACTAACACCTAACATCCATCCAAAATTCATCCCGAGACCCAATGAAAATAGATACCGCCAATATGGTCCTGACTAAAATCCAGGGTATCCATTTAAACCCAGTTGAACCATTCCATTGACACCATGAACCACCTCTAGAAATTTCTTGCATTTTTCTTCCCCGAACCGAGAGCAGTTAGAAAGATGTAAGTATGTAAGCCAACAAACGACCAACGCAAGCAAGCTCGAAGCAACTTCTTTTTTGCAACGTCCGATGGTGGGACCCGGTTTTGGGGGGTTTATCGGTCACGGGTCCAGGAAAATGTGGGAATTGTAAAGGGAGAGACAGGGTGAATAATCACAGGGCCGAATTGGATGGATGAAGGATACGAGATGGAGGGGAGGGGAGGGGAGGGAAAGGATGGATGGATGGATGGATGGATGGATGGATGGATGGATGGATTGGGTATTGTACTGTACGAGTACAGCGTGTGTTGTTTAATATTAGGTACTTTATCTATTCATGGATTATTACTACATGTATTGTAGTTCTACCCGGAAATCGAATGAGGGGAGTGGAACTGGATTTGAATATAAATGTTGAAAAGAGTGATGACAATAGAATTCATTCATAGCTGACCACCATGGGTTACTCAAAGTCAGGAACGAATATATCAATTGCGAATCCTGAAGCCATCATCAGTTACAGTATTCAATATGCATACGGTATCTACACATCCAATAAAACCATATACACATCCTTCTACCGGTTCCCCTTTCTTTCATTTCCACATTTCTTCGTTTCTTGGATTTTCCTCATTCATTCATTCATTCATTCAATAGCCCCTGTGCTTCATCACATCTAAAAAGTGTTAGCTTAACCAAACGTTGTCCTCGTGATTCGTGACCTATTTTCCGAGGTAGGGTATGTGAGTGAGAGGAGAGGGGAGCCGAGGGGAGGAGACCGTTCGCCTTCGTATTAACGAATCAAAAGCATGCCCCATCAATACATATTCAACCGTACAAGAAGTTCCGAGAGCAAGTCAGAAAATTTGAAGCTATCGTGAAATGATGCACATTCCAATCATTTCTCCATGTCAAAAGATCGAGATCTGAAATCTAGATCACATCATGGATTAGATTGTTGACTTACTTGCTTTTGCTTGTTGATCACGGAACATTTTGTTCAGTTACCAATTTACCAAAATACTCGGAAACTGAGATTCTTCCTTGTATCTATCTATCTATCTATCTCTCTTTCTTGCTTTCTCAGATTGCATACGATGGATGTACAATCCGGAGATCACAAAGCTAAAGCTACCTTACTACCAGGTACATAACACACTATATCAAGCCCTGAAAAAGGTAGATTGCCGTGTGCAACCCTACCTACCTGCACAGGAAGAATCATGCAGGTGTCCATGATATTAGAGCTGACAGGCAACCAACTGTCGTGAGACGATCCCGGGCGAAGAAAAAATCGGCTCATGTTGAATTATGCGGCGCAGCGATATAGGATTTGTATGCATCACCACCAACTGCAGATATGTATGTATCGCCATGATTAACTTGATGAAACTTCGATTTCAACCATCATTTCGTTCTGTGTCACTCGTAACCTTGCCTCGTACGGCAGGAACAGATTTGTCGGCATGAATAATTGCTTTTTGTTGAATTCCGGTGTCGGTAGGTAGGTAGGTCTTGGATTATACCATACCATACCTACCTATATGCCATTCAAAGTATTATGCTTTAGATGACTTGTTTTATGCTATGATGTATTATTATGGTATGTATGGCTACGGAAAATCACATAGCCAATGAAGATATAGATATTTTGGCTGAACGATCGAATATTATTTATTAAGTTCCTCTACCTAGTACTGTATGTATAGAAGAACTATTACTACACCGAGCACTGTGACGACATGATACATGTTCTATTTGAGTTTTCCAACGGTGGTGCACCTACCAAACCTACACAATCATGAAGGCGGGAATGGAATCACATATCTATCTGTAGAGGCGGAAACAGGGTGTATTGGAAGGGAAAGGATTAACTAATGAAACGCCTTCTCGTTTTTGGTGAAAAAGGTCGTTTATTGCATTTGCCCCCTTCATGAAGGAAGGAAGCGGGGTAAAACAACAACAACAAAAAAAAGATAACATACATACATAACTGCCACCAACACTTCTATCGTAGAGTTTTATTGATCTGATCCTCTGCTGATCATTTCAAAAAATAAGAAATTGTGATGAGATTTTGATTGCATTGCCAAAATACTACCTCAAGTGCATCTTGGACTCTCTCTCCTCTCCTGTGGCTTTCGATAATTTTGGATATCAAAATGTCAAGAGAGTCAATTATTAGTAAAGACCGTCATGACTATACAGAGTACAGCAGAGCTATCATATCTCACAATTCGATTAATAAATATCAGGTGCAGGAAATTTGTGTATATAATGTAATCAATCCAGTTCTTATCTCTGATTGGATGGGAATCTGGAAAATCTGAGTTGGAAACATATTACGAGTATTCATTTATGCATCAATGAAGGGTGGGTTAAAGATCAACGATTGAAATTGAAATTGACTTTTTTTCTTGATTATGTGGTTTGACGTCGTCGTCGTCGTCGATATCGCCACCACATTTACGAAAGTAGAGTACATCGAAGAAGGAAATATTAATTATCAGCATCGCCACAACCTCGAATGCTTTCCTCTCCAATCACATTTTCGAGATTTCGAAACGGGAATGCGAAGAGGAATACGGTCATCGTTCATTGATCACCTCTGTATTGTATCCGAGAGGTCGTCTGTACTGTACATTGCACAGAGTATTATCAAAATATACTCCGTAGAGAGACTTGCATCGGCCACAAGATGATCGGTCCATAGAATCAGGGAAAGACCGTGCGTATGTATGTGAGTGATGTATGGATTCAAGCATCCCGTACAACTAACCTTCTTTTGAAGCTTTCGGTTCTGACGGTGCGCGGGGTTGGGTAAGGGAGGAGGAACTTCGTATTGGTTGAGCAACTTAGCAAGTCCCTCATTCTGATGATCGGTTTGAAAGCTGCAATAGGAAAAATATTGTAGAACCCATCACCTAAAAACAATCTCTCCCGCATACCTTTTACCAGAACCATCGGGCTCGCCCTTTTTCCTCCCGCATACCTTTCTTTTTCCGTATCGATTTTTACCGGGCAGTGTTCCGTGCAAAGTCGCACGAAATCTGCAATAAGATACCAGGATTTGTCTGACTGCATCCTCCAAGCATTCATGCCTTTGAGGAATGGCTTTTTTTGGGGGGCATTTTTCTCGTCGCTTAATGCGCACGTTCTTGGGTGCAGAAGGTCCAGAATGACAATGTGCAAGAACAACGCAGACGTCCTTCAATCACGTGGATGGCGTCCTTCCAAGACTTTGGCGATGGCTTCATCATGCATCGAAGTATCGATTGCGTCGCTGGTCCTTCACGCGCATACCGTTCTGCAATGCGTGCTGTGTGATTCGTCGTCCAATTGTAGAGGTCGGTCGCATCCATATGTACATGGCTTCTTGGAGAGAGAAGAAACCAGACAGGTTTTTCATGCCGGTGTTTTCTCTTCCGGTGAGCCATGTTGGCTGAGAGGTTATTTGGGAGTTTTATTGCTCGTTCGTCTTTACAGAGTTCGTGCCTGGGTACCCACTCGACGCACTTGTGCCTGGTGCCTGTTTGCAAGTACTTTGGCCGCAAATTCACTTCTCGTTGGTATTTTTAAATAGCCGGGTCTGGCTACAGCGAGATGGAGAGACAGATGAATTCATGCCGTTAAAAACCCCATTTCCCGAATTCAAGGCTTGCTTGAGCCTTACACTGGCTGGTTCGCAGGAACAAGGGCTTTACCATGCCTTACCGTTCCCTCAGACGCTTATCGTTATCGTGCTACGCTCTTCTCGTGTCTGGACAAGGTCAAGACGGGAAGGAATCTCAGCTCCTGGTCTCCTTTTCCCGGGTGTCCCGTGCAATATGTCAAAGCCGTTCGTTCATCGCACACATCATATCTTATCACATGATTAGACAACCATGCGTCTCGGCACCTCGTTCTTGTCTTTGGAGTAACCATTTCTGCTTTCCTCTCTTGCTTCATCTTGCGCGCGTGCTTCACCTGGGATCGGGTTTTATCGTCGTACTGAATTCGGAATGCAGACTGCGGTGTGCTGTTTGCTTCTCCTTGGCTTTGTTCATCGTCTTGTGTTGTGTTGTGTTGTGTTGCGATTTTGGATTTTCTTTTGCTTTTTGATCGCTTGAAGATCTTGGCTTCTGGTGTGATTCGCCGTTTCTGGTACGATGAAGGGGATACTAGATATGTTGGTTCGGCTGCAGTACGCTGGTGGATCCTCGATCGCTATCTGGCATGTGAGCGATGGGTTGGCTTGGAAGTCAATATGTATGAGATGAGAGACTAGATGGGATGGTAATGCAGCACGCGTCACGATGGGATCGCGTTGGGGTGGATATGGGTCATGTTGTGTTACATTGATTTTCGAGGCTGGAGATGGAGGTGGTAAGATGGATGAGCAGATTTCGGTTGTAATATCGGGATGGAACATGGGGAAAGAGTAGAAATTTCGGTAGGGTTTGATGGGTTTGATGGGAGGGAATGCGGTATAGAATTTGTGGGATCGGCTAGTGGCCCGGACATAGTTTAAGAATATGTATGTCCCGAGTGAGCGAGTAGCCCGGGGATTCGGTAGATGATGGTATTTGTCGAATTCTCATTACGGGAAAGCTAGGGAGAAACTCAGGGTTTGAAGATTGGTATTTGAAAATTACTCATGGAGGTGAAGACATGAAGGAACTAGATACATACATATATAGATACACATATCCCACAAAGCAAAGCCATCCAGAGAAAATCTATATACCATATAATGGATGGATACACTCAAGTTGGGGGGAAGGGACTTCGAGTTTGTGGAATGAGCGGGAGATTCGATGTTAGGGTCATATAATTGGAAGATTTGTGGGGAATAGATGGAGATGTGAAGGCTTTTTTGGGTTCTTGGGGGTTTGAGTTGATGGGATGGGATGGGGTATGTCGGGGTAGTAATAGTAATAGTAATAGGAATAGTATTATTCTTCTATTTATACTCTTTTATCTTCAATTCTATCTTCTATCCCCTATCTTTTATCCCCTACTATCCATCCCGTATCGCCTATCCCCTATCCCCTATCCTTTATCCCCTTCTCTAGCGAAATTTAAACTTGAACCCAAATCCAGCCCAAACGCAAATCCAAACGAAAATCCAAATCTAAAACATTATTGAAAACGAACAGGGATTCGAGAGATTGTGTTGATATATGTGTGGATTTGGAATTGGATTTCGTATATAATAGCTATTTGTTACGGGAGCTGCCTCTAGGGTCACGTGGAAGTGTCTAGAGATCTCTC
>JBBMOJ010000153.1:0-84986 GCA_038090695.1 Sclerotinia spermophila
GAGATGGTGTATAAGAGAGATGGTGTATAAGAGAGATGGTGTATAAGAGAGATGGTGTATAAGAGAGATGGCGTATAAGAGAGATGGCGTATAAGAGAGATAGCGTATGAAAATTACAAGAGAGAAAAAATAAGACACTTACTACTCCCCGACGCCCCTAAGTTACTAAAAACCCCAATGATTTGTTTTCCAGTATAGCCCTTTCTCATAGCGATGGTATGGGTATCGCTGTAGATAGGATAAGCTTTGTATGTTAGATAAGTTGGGTCTACATAGATTGCCTGATTGCGGATTTGGTTCAGGGAGGCGATGACTATGGTTGTGGGTAGGGTCAGCGATTTTCTTTTTTTGGCGAAAGAGCAATGATTTTGTGAAAGGGAAATAAGAGTGATTGGGATCAGAAAAGGGATAAACTAACGTGTATAATATAATCCGGTTTTGGAATACGAGTTCGAGTTGAGCCAGAGAGCTTCTCGATTATTGGGTACGCTGTTTCCGGATAAATGTTGTTCTTGGCCCTGGTATACTGTGGAGGGAGGTGCGCGATTAGTTTGGTCTGAAATTTTACGCGAGAAGCTATTGGTTTCTGGAAAGGATATGGGGAATAAAACAGGAGAGATAAACTTACTAATAGGCATCCCATCCCCCAGCATCATAAACGCGATTGCATTTTTCGTAAGCGCCGCATCGGATGTCAAAGAGGGAAAACGCGCTACGTCGTGATTTTCGAGAAAGGAACCGAGAAGTGTGGTGTCTGAACAGGTGGATTTCATCGTGTTGATTCCGTTTGCGAGGTTGGAGATGCTACCGGTTGTGGATTGGAAGGCTTGGGTTATCCAGTAGTAGCTGAGTGAGTTGTTTAGTTGGGAGGGATTTGATAGAAGCTTGATAGGAAAGGGAGGGAGAGGAACTTACGCAGGATAATTAAGGACCCCATTCATATACTTCTGATACGGACACACATATGTCGGATCACCATTAAAAATCTCTCCAACGACATACACACCCGCTATAATCCCTTAGCACAATTCTCTCATTCTCCTTCTCTAATACTCATCATTCTTTTTCTTGAGCGAAAAAATCCACTTACCAGCACTCTGAAAACTCGGGAAAAATTTCACTCCCGTCTGTTGCGCACTATCAACTCTCAACCCATCGATCGAATAATTCGCCACCAACTGTCCAATCCAGGTATTCCAATCTGCCTGCACATTTGCATTTTCAGTGCGCAAATCGGGGAGGGAGACGATGTTGTCGCCTTCCCAGCAGACTTGGATGGATGTTGTGTTGCTATAATCTATGAGACAGAAGGGGTGGTAGTATGATTGCTATTTGTGGATTAGAGCGGCTTTTTAAGGATGGTCTTGGGAGTATCGAAGTAGAGGGTTTGCGGGAATGGATTCAAGATAAATTAAGAAATTGACGCACAGAATTGAAAGGTGTGTAAATACTATAATCCACACTCGATCCACTACCCAAATATCCCATATGATTCGTGACAACATCAACCATCAAATACATACCCCTCGCATGTAGCTATTCCATAATCCAGTCAGTAATGATAACATTCTCAACAGATATAAAATGGAGCACTCACAGCAGCAGACAATGCTTTAAGGTCTGCTGATGTCCCAAAATTGGGGTTTACTTGGTAGATATTTTGAGCCCAGTAGCCATGGTAACTTGAACCATCCTGGTTTCTTTTGTTAATATTTTCCTTTCATTCAACTATGAATTCAGAGACCCATTTCCAGCATCTGTTAAGATCTTCAGGATTCAGAAAAGTGAAGAGGAAAAACGTGATTAGAACATACCACGCTATCTCCCACAATATTCTGCACAATTGGAGAAATCCAAATCTATTCGAATTTCATCAGCACTTTCTCATTCTCTTTCCCTAGCACCCCATCCCCATCCCCTTCAACACAAACCCTCCCCCCAAAAGGAAAGACTCACCGCCGTAGACCCCATACTCTGAATATAATGCAATTTCGCCACAATTCCCTTCCAACTCCCCCCACAATACTCATTCACATTACACGCCGCCGTCGTCGAGCCATCTGTCCTAGCAAAACGATCTGTGACCACTTGATAGATAGATTGTGCGCGCCAATTTGCGGCTGAGAGGGCTGTGATGGGGGATAATAGATGGGTGAGGGATATGAGGAGGAGGTGATGGAGGATATTGGGTTTCATGTTTAGATGAGAGAAGGTGAAGGATATGGAGATGAGCAGAGGGCGACGGTGATGAAGAACTGGTAGTTAAAAGCGGAAGAGAATCAAGAAGGAAAACAAATATCGATAAATCCAAGACAACAGACAACAAAGCTGAAACACAAAACCCAGTTAGGAAATGAACTGCACGTCAAAAAGAAAAGGAAATTATTTCCATATCCCGAGAGATACAAGTCATACTTATACACCCAAAGTACACGCGGCTTGCCGTCCAGTGCAGATGCATGTACCCCGAGTCGAGATATACTCATGTATATACCCGTCCCGTTCTTGAAAAGGTTTAGTATATATTCAGCGTGAAAGGATGAAACGAAAGCACCAGGCAGGAACGTTCTCGAGATAAGTCTATCCAAGGATTGTATTATAGGCTGATTATCCCGAGCCTCTTAATCCGAACGATCGTGTTGAAGAATGCATACCTGGGAAGTCGCGGTGATAGAAAGAAGAAAGAAAGAAGTTTTTAAGTTATTCTCTAATGCAATTGCAACATGACAGCTATATAAATCCCATGATAATAAACTCTAACACAGGGAATTAGAGAGGAATGAAAGGAGATATAAATCATATACTCCCCATTTGAAATTACATCGACGGGAAGTATAAAACACATTTCTTCACCAGCTCAAACTTGATCTTCCTCAAAATGCTATCTCCATCACTGCAGAAGATCATCCGGAAGGAAGACCACATGACAATCGAAGACTTCTTCAATTCACACGATACAACTTCTTCACTGCATCTCCATCTTTCATATGCATTCGGTCCTTTCCTTTCCAAGTCACTATCAATCAGCAACTTGAATCATCACGGATTAAGTTACAATCCTAGTTAAACCCTTAAACCCCTACTACCCTTCCGCCCCTCCAATCCCTTCCACACCTCGCGAATCTAAATCATGGAATAAACATGATGCACCCCACAATGGCGGGGTAATAGCCAAATAAAAGAAAAATCATGTGCCAAAATACACATTTCTTCCCTTTCCGCTATCCAAAAAGAATTATTTACACCAACCGCATTTTTGAATCGAACTTCCATCAATTCCCATTTCCTCAATTCCCTACCGTTTTCTACACTCATCTCCTATCTTCATCTTCCAAGAAACAAAGCCCAATTATACACAATTCTCCCCCCTCCCAAGTTTCTCGACCATCCCTTCTCCCCACTCACCCGAATAGCCCGCGAAAGAATCAACAAATGCCGAGGACATATCCCATCCGCACCTTCCCAAAGAAGGTTTTTGCGCCCGCATCTTCAACAATCCTTCCACAAATTGCGCGTCAGTGATTCCAGAACAAAAAAGACTTGGGTTCCCGAAACGGACCGAATATACTTTGTCCATCTCCCATGACTTGGTAACTGACATCTGCAGAATGAATGCACATGCATCTCGGTATCTTACGCACCGGATCTTTGGCCATGTGTTGAGAAATACGCGGGGAAAATTTTCCGTTTACCCGTTGCAAAGTAATAAACTTTGTCACTTGCATTGTTATGAAAGAGAGGAATAATGTTAAGAGAGAGAAATATATTGCTTGTGATTGTTGAGAGTGATAATGAGCAGTCCTTCGCTGGGAGCGACAAGTAGGTCAATTCCTCGACGCCATTTAAAGCTCAAGGGTTGTGATAATTGGGCCCGATAATATATTAGACCAACGTCTTAAAAGGTTAAGACAACAAAAAGAAGATATGGGAAAAAATGCGCAGAGAAGTAAACAAACCCGGAATGGGAACGCGATTAAAAGGCAATGACACTAGGAATATACGAATGCCAAAACAAACGGATCCGATCAATATCACTCCCCACGAACGAACAATCAAAACGAAGGAAGAGAGAATCCGTGAACAGCAATACTCCATCCAAACAAGTACAATTCTCGCACAAACCCGCCCCAATCACCATACCGCGAAACACATTCCCCGTCTCCACTAGCAAACATTATATCTCCTCCTGTCCTCTCCTTTCCTCTCCTTTCCTTACACAGCCATCCAACATCAAGTACCCATCACTCAATCTCCACAATGTCATCTCTCATGCCACTTAGCAATTTTCCCATACTATAGAGATGATATCATATCTGTACTTTTCTCAACTTCGTATACCAGTAGAGTCTGAATACGAATACGAATACTTCTACAACAAACCACGAATGGAAACTTCCTAAAAAGTCATTACTTTATCTCGGATGCTGGGGTTTTCTGATTCTCCATTGTACATTGCATATTGCACATCTCGCATGACACATCTTGCACCTCCCACCGCACACGCAAGTCTAACAATTCTAACCAGTAATCCGCATCAAGAAATGGAATATTCCCATGGGCCATGACATATCTCACTATTCACCACTCCTTCCCTTTTCTCTATCCATGCTGTCGACATCCTACCTATAGAAATCGTGCAATTTTCATTACACATCTGCCCATTCATCAGATACCCTCCCCTCCTTTCCATACAGCACCATACCTGCCAAAAATAGCCATTCCCAGCTTGGTTGCACATCTCATCATTCACCTTTTCTCAAAATGCATCAGAAAATTACGATTTGTTGCATATCTCCACATTCACCAGATATTTCTCTCCATCTTTATACACTCAGATACATCATCGTACCTTCCACTTACGACTTGGCATGTATCTGTTGCATATCTGATCATTCACCTTGATGTAAGATGTAAATGATATTATACCCTAACATAAAAAGCTTTGCACATCTTGCCATTCACCTGGTTCTTTCTATGCTCATTTCACGCCGAATATCTGCTCTCGTATGCAATTGTTGCAGATCTCATTCTTCGCCGATTTTGATTCCTTTTCTGATATATATCATGCATGCCCTGATGCATCGCATCCTTCATCATTTGTCCATTGCGATGAGACTTCATCGCGAGAATGTGTATGCATTAAGGTCTTTCACTACGATCCTATACTTAGATCAACGATTTCAGACGGCAGGAAGCTGAGATATGATGATTTAATGATCTTCGAGCATTTCGTCAAGCGCCCACGCAGAATGATGGATGAGAGAGCGCAACGCATATCGACAATTCGTAAATCACTTTAATTGTTTTGGCATCTGTGATTTTGCCGGTAGGTGATGTAAGTATTGGGCTTTGAGGGAGGAAACATATAAGTTGTCTTTCCCCATCTCGTGAACTTCAGCTGGTAGCATCGATCTCAAAAGAATGTTCTTCCGGAAATATAGACCGATAAATTCCAAAATAACTGCAACACTTGAGCAAGATCTTCGCTTGATGTGCAAACGCTGTATCGAGCCAGAAGTCTCCATTGCGACTTCTAAGGGTTGTCGTTGCCAGAGCAATAAACACACAACAAGCTAACCCATGACACACCTTCAATCCACAACCGCAAAACCTCAATCCATTGACAAATTAGAGCAGAGCTCCATTTCGTATTCCGGTAACAGACCATTTTTATCCAGAAGCTTGGGACGCCCAGGTCAAAGACGCAAGGGTGATCCAAGCACAATTGCTTTAAGTCTTTAGACGTTCGTGGAAGACTCGAAGGATTAAAATAACCGAAAAAATACAACCCCTGGTTCCTTTCTCAACGTGCAGGTTATTCAAGGGTTGCTTGAATAAACAAAGATGAGGCTGATGGTGCTTTGAAGTAGGTAGGAGAATGTGCGGCGTCGAATACACGATAAGTATGGATTTTGCATGTCGCAGAGATCAATGTATTACAAGCTTTTTCGGGGTTTTGGTAGGTAGGCACAGCACTGGAAAGATCATGTGATGGTTGTGGTAGGTCGTATGTAGCATATGAGCACATGCACTAAATCCAGAATTTCTATGTACGCTGCTTTTGGATGTGGTGGTGGGATCTGGATATTTTTGTGATGCAATCTATACGTTGATCGAGACTTCTTTCTTAGACAATTGCGCCTACGAAAACACCATGTAGTGAAGAAAGGTTGATGGTTCTCGAAAATGTTGATGCCGAACACAGAATACAGAGCTTACAAAACAAAATAAAACACTGCATCAACAATTATGACACGAGCAATATTGATTGCTGCTCCTCACTGAATTGCAAAGCACTTGGTTTATAATCCAGAGTTTCCTGAAATGAATGTTTCCAGATGATTGATCTTGTAAGAAGTAACGCAAACACTTGATTGCTTAATTAAATGAATTTCTGGGTGAGAAATTGTGGATGGTGGATGAACATGAGAAGTATCAAGATCCCAATCCATCACCATCGTCCGCAAAGCACGGCGTCTCCGATCCATTGATATCTATGTTGCAATAGAATCAGAACCAATATTAGATAGGTGATACTATCACCATGCAGATATCCTTAGGAAGATATGTACCATCTACATCGACTGGTAGAATCAAATCCCAAAATCTCGGAGAAATCATATTGTGATAAGACTACTACACAACCACTACTGACTCGTAAGATTGTATTTAGCACACCAAAAATATAATATAGTTCGAATCTACATCTATAATTGGGCAATTGTGAGTAAAATCATCGGAATCGATACCGTAGAGATGATGCCAAGGTAATGAAGGTAATCTTCTGGGTTGAAATACAGTATGGTGACGTTATTGTTGGTTGTGATATTCATTCGTTGTGTTTCGGCCAAGTGACAGAATAGGGCGCTTTCCATATTCTTAGTTTGATGTTGTTATTGGTGTGAAAGAATCATTTGTGATAAGAATAGAATGACGAAACCTCAAGTCATTCGGCTTTTGAAGCGAATAACTTCTAGGAGGTAAACTCAAAGAGGAAGTCAAAAATCAAAAACCAAAATATCACTGTCAGATCCAATTGTCAGCTATGAGACATAAGAGGTTCATCGAATTATCATGTCCGCGGAATACGACGCGAACCCGAACTGATGGTGGCATTAACAAAAAAGGACAAATCGAGAATCTACTAGGTAGTCAGGGGGTCTAATTATCATGTAGGCAATTCCATTTTCATCATAATTTTTGTCCAACTGTCACATAAGATTTCCCCTCATAAAGTATGTGTGGAACGGCGGCTATCGCGTCAAGGTCATTTTTATACTTTCGTTTGTTGTTCCCTTGATCAAATCTCCGAGCCGATTTTGTATGCTGTATGCTGTATGCTGTATGTATGCTGTATCCTGTAAATAGAAATATGTGATTATCCATTTGGTGATATCAGACCTATCGAATTCTTCCAGATATGGTGGCAACGAATAAATCGCGGTCACAGGAAAGAATCCAAGGGAACCTCTTTAATCTCCAGCCATTCTTTTTTCTGAAAGGATATCATCATCTCATATAGAAACCAACGCTTTCTTTCTGGTAAGATATCCCGTTATGATTATGAACAAGTGGCGGTGGATTACTATGTATGTACAACAGGTTTGAATGGTGATGATCATTTTAAGTATAGTGGTTCCTGATCGTATGAGAATGGGATGGAAAAACTATGGACCCCCACGATGATGCACGGTTGAATGGATAGGGGCTTCAACAGATCTCGATATATTGAATTGAATTGGATTGGATATTTCCCTTGGGTAATATTATCCATTGCGTTACCGCTTGTTGTGAACATTTGATATATTGTCCTTTCCGATCTTCTAATGGCGATTGGATAATTCGATATTGTTGGTTGGTATGATGAGTATTTGGTGAACCCGGCTGGAGCGCGGGTATTCAAAAATGATGATGAGGGTGTACAGGTACGGTACCGGTATAGGATTCTGTTTGAAAGACGGTGTACCAGTTGCGTATCTTGGGTTCATTTCAGATGCAGTGGAACATCTCAGCTGATTAATCAACGGCAGCCAAGCATGATAGAAAGCCGTTGCAATTCATCAATTGGGCAAGCATGGGAAACCGATTGGCTACAGGAGACTGAAAGGACCGACAGCGGCGGATGATGATAGAGGTGACTCGTGGCATCGTGGCTTTCACGCAGTGTATCGTGTTTACCACGGGTTGTACACCTACCTCAATGAAATTCCACCCTCCTCTCGCACAGATAGAAATTCGAAGTTCACAGGAGAAAGCTTCCGTGGCCCTGGTGGCCCCTTGGTGATACTTTGTAGAACTGTGGATCCCCTTTTTGTTCCCGATGCCACGAAAAAAAAAAGATATGGGTCAATTCCAGTGAAGTGGATTGAAAAAATCATCTGATCGATGCCAGTATATTGGATGTTCCCACGTAAAAATATGATTCCCAGCTTTAACTCTGTAATTAGTCTGTGGTCTGTGGTCTGCGGTCTGCGGTCTGCACTTTGTAAATTTGATTTCACGTGTTGAAGATATCTGACCGGTGATTTGGAAGAAGTAATATTTGAGATACCATACTCTCTCTGCTAATGGTTGGTAACTGCTTGGTAATTGCTTGGTACATGGTCCCTTATTTGGTGAAGTTATGACTCGGGTAGAGATGAGCCCCCTGGGGATGATGTTTGGAAGGGAAAAAAGAAGATATATATTTGAGACAAGGACCCATAGAGTTTTGATGGAAACCAATATTTAATAAATGTACATTTACTGATCCTCTCCCCCCCGGTCCTTGATTTAGAAGACGGGATGGAAGAACTGTATAAAGTTAAAAAGGTATGGGACCTACCTACCCTGGAGGTCAAAGAGCGAGTGAGGAGGTACTTTGTATAAGTTGTGGTAACGGTACGTATTCACCGATCATCTTTTCTAGGGCTAGAATAGCCGGGAAACTCATCCTTTTGCTCTCGTCTTCCCCATACTTTTTGAAAGACAGTGAGTGGCAGACAGGGAGATAGAGTCAGGATTGACACTTTCTAGAAGCGACGAATCTGAATCATTTTATATTCCATTTTGATTGACAGGTACAGTACAAACAAATCCGTTACCGACCGAACCAAATTAGGTAAGTGTCAGTATCAATTCTGGTGGTTGACATATCCGATATACTTAAAGGGGGTCATGATCGATAGTAGCTAACATCATTTGGTTAGAGGGCTAAGATGACGGACACTAGGGAAAAATACCAAAATACTAGTTAGTTACTTCGTAGGTAAGTGCAGAGTATAATCATTCAGAACTTCTTTCAATGACATAGAGCAATGAATGAAGGAATGGATGGATGATGCAGGATAAACCACCCAAACGAATTCAATTATGTATGTAGGTGCTTGAGACTCTGACTACAGAGGAGATTCTATAGGATTAGGTATAATGCTTTTTGACCCGGATACCATGAATAAGGGCGTATCAGATGGAGAGAGAGAGGAAGAGAGGGAGAGAGATCTGACTCGAGACTGGCTGCTGAATAAACAAATAAGCTTCATACTACTATGTATACTCCGTGTATGGGAGCCGTTGGCGTTGGACCGGCGCGAAAGGATATGCCTCAGCTATACTCTGGAAGCATTAGAGATGAACTTAGGAATAATAAGTACTTTCAACTACAAGTATCGAGAACCAATCCGGGAGTCCCTTAACTCTTAAGTGAGGGTTGATATAAAAAGTAAACCTTAGTAGCAGGATGTTATTACTCACGATATAAATCAGAGTAAAGAATTGAATACAGTGATATTTGAATACTAATAGTTTACGCGTACAGTAGTTGAACTGGGTATAAACAATTCATCTGCAAGTAACGATATATGTACATTATTCCTATTAATTAAATCTGTAATGTGATGCTGTACAAAATATTCTTTTTATTTATTTGTATTTAATACAATTTAAGTGTAATTTTTGGTGTTTATATAGTGTTTATATATTTAGAATACATTTATACATACAAGTACATACATATATATGTATATATATATATATATATATATCTATATATATCTATATATATCTATATATATCTATATATATCTATATATATCTATAACGTTATCTATAACTATAACTAACTTATTTATCTTTCTCCCATCTATTTCCATCTTCACATTATTGCTCCAAGCTCCATTTCACTCACAAATCTCTTCTTCGTCTTCTTCTTCTTCTTCTTCTTCTCCTCTCGTCCCGCTAAAATCTTAAATGTTCCCTGCCCGTCCAATTTCAAAACTCGCTGTTTACCGTTTACCACAAGAATTTTTAGCTCCACATCCTCCTTTCCCTATTTTTTCCCAATTCTCAACCATCCTTCCTTTCCTGAAGGTTTAGATAGATATTGAGTACCTAAGCTTAAAGGCCATTTCTTTAATCTTTCTCTTCTTCTTTTTTTTTTAACTTGTTGCTCGTACCTCTCTACCTCTACCTCTCTACCTCTTCCTTACCTTCCTACCTTCCTACTCGGTATTTGTTTTTCGGAGGTCCCATCGATTACATCAACTACACCCCTCCCCCCAACAATTTACCTCTCTCAATTCGGAAGAAGAGATCAATTTTTATACTTCGCACACAGCTCAATCTTCCAAAAAAAATAAAAAATGTCGACAGCTATTCAAAGCCAGCAAGGCAACTTAGATCGATATGTTGTCATCCACGTTGCTACCACTTGTGATGAACACGGCGTTTACGTTACCAAAGATTCCGCTGAGGTGATAGAGCTTGGGTGGATTTTACTTGACGCAAAGACTTGTGATGAGGTGAGTTTCCATCTTAATTAAGCTTCAATCTATCCGCGGAGAGTCAAATGGCTAATCTATAAAATTTTCCAGCTTCACCGAGAGAGCGTTCTTGTTAAGCCCATCAACACTCCAATCACTCCTCTATGTAGTAAGTGACGAACGGGACCGTCTTATCAGATACGGAGCTCAATCCTTCAAACGATCTCGATACCGATCCTTCTAAGCATTGGCTAACTAAACATCAACAGCGAGCTTGACTACTCTTACCTGGGAACATGTTCGTACTGCAGGTACCTTCCGCGATGCGATCAACCGATTCGATACATTTGCTGCCGAGCACCTCACATCTCAAAATCTCGACTTCTCTTTCGTTACACTTGACTCATGGGATCTTCGAGTCCAGCTTCCTCGTGAAGCTCGTGACAAAGCTGTTGTGCTGCCTCCATATTTACAACATTCTAGAACTTTTGACCTTCGAACAGAGTATCAAAGATGGCAACAACATCATCCCGAATCTCTGCCATTCGGTCCATCCATGCTTTCTAATATCTGCGCTGCGTTGGAAGTTGAACCTGTTCAAGCTAGTGCACCAATCAAGCACAACCTTCCATTCCATCTCCAAGCTTTGGCCCCGGCCTCCCCTCGTCGTGCGATGGAAGAAGCGGTTACACTTGCTAGAGTCCTCAGAGGGTTGATTCGCAAGTCACAACCTCCTCATGAACATCCCGATGTTCTCACTAGACCTATGGATGCCCGTGCTGACGTTAGAGCTTTTCTTTCGGAGCGTAGCAAGGTTCTCCACATGGCAGGACTTCCTCATGATACTACTCAATCCGAGCTCGAGAGCTGGTTTACACAATTTGGTGGTCGTCCCATTGCTTTCTGGACGCTCCGAACTCCAGATCAACACAAGCCAACTGGGTCTGGATTCGCAGTATTTTCATCCCATGAAGAGGTCAGCCAAATTTCCCCCACTCATCTTTTCCTATTTTGTGCGTTGTGCCACGAGTATCAAATCGTGGTTTCAGCTTCCTATGAATACATCCTTTTACTTTATGATAAATTGCTTGGTCTATCTACTGCTTCACTCAACAAATTTTTCAATATCCGTGGTCATTCTCTAACACATTTTCAGGCCGCTGAAAGTCTTTGCATGAACGGACGAGCTCTCAATGAGAAAGCTATCGAGGTCTCACCATCTTCAAGCCGCGTTCTTGACCGTGCCGCAGAAATTCTTACTCCTTTCCCACCTAGCAAGAACAGACCTCGTCCTGGAGATTGGACATGCCCATCATGTGGTTTCTCCAACTTCCAGCGTAGAACTGCTTGTTTCCGATGCTCCTTCCCAGCCATGGGTGGCGGTCCAGCTGCTGAGATGGGTGGTGGATATGGTGGAGGTGGCGGTGGTTACGGCTATGGTCCACCAGCAATGATGCCCCCTCCACAACACATGGGCCATCATGGAGGTATGGGAGGTGGTCACGGAGGTGGTCGAATGGGAGGTGGTGGTGGCGTTGTTCCTTTCCGTGCCGGTGATTGGAAATGCGGCTCTGAAGGTTGTGGTTACCACAACTTTGCCAAGAATGTCAGCTGTTTAAGATGTGGCGCAAGTCGTGCTGGTGCAGCTGTCGTTGCCGATTCTGGTTATCCTTCCCCGATGGATGCTGGGAACAACTATAGCATGGGTTCCAACTCCATGGCCGGTACTCCTGGTCCTGGTCCTTTTGCATCAGCTACTGGTGGCTTCGGTCCATCCGGTGGTTATGGTGGTCAACACTTCGGTGGCCCACCTAGCACTTATGCTCTTCCATCCGGTCTTGGTGCACCAACTGGTTCATATCCATCATTGAACACTCACTTCGGTGCTGCCACTGGTGTTCACTCTGCCGGTGCCGGTGGATTTGATAGCCGATCTGCAGAGGCGGCTTTCCAATCCGCCAGCAACGGTCCAGCATCCGCAGGGCCTTCGAACAATTTCTATGCTAACCAAGGTGAAAGTGATCCATTCGCTTTCCTTTCATCTGGAATCAACAACTTGTCTATGGGTAGCGGTGATGCTCGTCAAAATGGTGCTGCTGCTCCAAGCAAATCTCCAGCTTAAGGCGTTCTTGGTATTTGCGCTCTTCCTTTTCCATTTATACGTTTCGACTATCTCTTCTGTGACTATATTTCAGGACGGCTTTGGGGTTTGAATGAAAGATAGACATTTATCGGTCGGGGCTTTGTGGATTTGTTACAATGGTTTATAAGGTGGATTTAGCGCATACATGGGTGGTTGGGATGGGAAGTCGGTTGGATCGGTAGCGGTATAAAGAAAACGGCAGGGAAAATCTACACGATGTGGAAAATTGATATGGAACAAAGTTTGGAGGGCGGAGTTCTTTTATGCGGAAGGTGGAATCTGGCTTAAGGGCTGCAAGGGAAAGCGAGAAAATGGAAACGGATTGCAATACACTTGATGGTGTGTAAAGGGGCAATTTCGACTTGAATCGGTTGGATCTTGGCTTGGTGCATAGCGAAGGAGTGCTGTCGTTAATGTGGTTGGGGTGTTGGGACGGGGTCCTCGGTCTTCTCTGTCTAATATCTGGTCTATTATTCCTGCTTCGTACCGGAGTCTGGAAATACGACGAACGCATTTTCGATCAAATAACAAAAAAGCATGGCGATGGTGATGGATATTGGCAAAGAGGGGGTTTTCGAGAAGGGTCAGGATTTCTGCATGTTGTTTTCCAGTTTCTTTATTGCGTCTTGTACTTTTCCTTTCAGTTTGTGTGTACTTGCGATGAAGTCGTCCTTGCCTTGTTTCGGCTTCTTCAGCACTTTATGTCGAATACTTTGAGTCTCTTCTCCTGTCTTTTCTTTCTTTCGTCACCTTTCTGGGAGAAGGGAAAACACATACTAGCATTCGAGCATTTATCGTTATCTTCATTGATACGATAATTGGTTAGTTTGGGTTGGGGTGTAGGTGGATATTTAGGACATTAGGGGATGGGTTGCTAGAAGGTTTGATGGTTTGGTCGCTGGGCTTGGGGTACTTGGGCATGGATGGGGTGGATGGATGGGAGAATGGTGGTTTATTTGGTGGGTGTGGATGATCTGATGATGGTTGATGTTTAGGGGATGGTATGCATGGATGGATGTGATTAGGTTGTTATTATCTCTTTCATTGTAGCAAGCTTACTTTTCCTCTCGTGTCTACTCTTTCTGTTTCGTGGTGGTGTGTTGAGATGATGTGGTCTAAAGGAGTGAATTGCTGGACTGGTACAATCAGTATAGTAGATAGGCTGAGGATGCAGATAACACTTCTTTTTTTTCTCTCTTCTTCACCAATCAATATATATGGTTGAAGTTGACCTTTTTGGAACATTATTTTTGGCTGTGATGTGATGTGATGTGATATGATGAAGATATAAGTTACCCCTACCATGGCATTCATTTGATTGTGACGATACTTCTATCCAATGTTGTATTAAGAATCACTTTCCTGTAGCATAAAGGATATGAAGTCGATTGATTGCTGGAAGAAATGTTTTTGATCTTGCTTGGTCTTCTCGTATCTTCACTCTCTCTTTACTATTTGGTGGTGTGTCTGGTTGGTTGTTGATGGTAATGTTGTGGTTGTGGTTGATATTGATGTTGATATTATAGTTATAGTTATAGTTGTAATTGTAGTTGTAGTTGTAATTGTAATTATAGTTGTAATTATAGTTGTAATTATAATTGTGATTGTAGTTGTAGTTATAGTTGTAGTTGTAGTTGTAATTGATATTGATATTAATATTATAATTGTAGTTATAGTTGTAGTTATGATTATGGTTGTAATTGTAATTATAATTGTAATTGTAATTGTAGTTGTAATTATAGTTGTAATTGATATTGATATTGATATTATAATTGTAGTTGTAGTTGTAGTTGTGGTTGTGGTTAGTTGTGGTTGTGGTTGTGGTTGTGGTTGATTGGTGATTGATTGCTTGTAGTGTATAAGTGTATGAGTATATGTGGATTTGGATTTGGATTTGTATGTGTATATATATGTGTATGTTATGGGAGTAGTATCCGGCTTTTTTTGTTGGTGGTTTGAGGGTGGAGATGGGGTCGGGGATGGAGATGGGGATGGGGATGGATAACGGGTTAGGGCGGGGGGATGGAAAAGGGGATTTGGGTTTGGAGTTTGGAGTGGAAGGGGAGGGGGAAGGGGAAGGGAGGGATAGGGGACGGGGAGAGATAAAATGGTGATATGAATGGGATATTAACTTTTTGAGATCAGTGTTATATAGATAGCTAGAAAGGTAAATAGGAAGGTAGATAGGTAGGTATGTGGGTAGGTAGGTAGGTAGATAGATAGATAGATAAATAGAATAGTCGAAAGGCAGATAGGTATTGATGAGTGTTATAGTGACAGTGGTAGTGGTAGTAATAGTGATAATGAAGCAGGTGTCTTTTTGAGGATATGAGATTAGATTGGGATCGGGATTTGGGGTGTGAAGATTTGGAGGCTATGAAGATTGATAGGTAGATGGACTGTGGAGGAGTGAGGGAGGGAGGGTTGGGAGAGTTGGAGAGGATAGATGGATGGATTGTGGGGTTACTTTCATTGTGATTGTGCTTGTAAGTGTGATGGTTATTAGTGTTAGAAGAGCTTTTGTTCTGAGTTTTATGTTCTGGAAGGTCTGTATGTGGTATGTATGAGTGAAGAGATCTAGATACCTCCTTATTTTGTATCTTTGGGTTCTTGGAGTGGGTTTCTTTTGTCTTTTACTTATCACCATGTTATGAACTTCTCATGGCCATACTTATGGCTAAGAAAGTTAGTTTCGAATAAGAGGAATTGAAAAATGATTTAATTATATAAGCTGTGTCTACAGCACAATCTCATACAGAAATCTCTTCCCTTTTGCTCTAATACCCTCAAGCATTCTTTCTCAAAGTTCAAATTCCCATTTATCCAATCTACAACCAAGGATCATCTTTTTCCTGAAACCTCGGATCCGCCCATCTATCCTCCTCCCATTCCTCTTCTCCCTCCTGTCCATTCCCATCCCCATCCTCCTCCCATTCCTCTTCTCCCTCCTGTCCATTCTCATCCCCATCCTCATCACTACTCTCCGCACTCCCCAACACAACTTGTTCCATCCTCGCCATATTCATCCCCGTCCCCTCCCACGGATCACCCTCACTCTCCGCCTCTTCTCCCTCCCCATCACTCATATACATTTCCTCTCTACTCGGCTGCAAATTCTCCCCCGTCAACGGATCCACATACCCCCACAGCAACATCATCATAATATGTTCTTTAAACCCCAACTCCCTGCGCGTGGCTTCGCGCATCACGAGCTCATCGATGCGCATTAGATGCATCGTTCCCTTTCCCCAGCCCTCCAGATGCGCTTTTCCGATTTCCGCCGCGGGAACATCGAAGAGTCCGAGATGCACATCTGCGGCTTCGGTCAAAGGCGTGTAGGAATAGCGAACACTGTAGTGGTAGAGTTCGTAGAGATCAGTAAATCCGGTGCGGGTAAGAAGACGGAAGAGAGGAGTGAGTCCGCGTTGGCCGAGCATGAGCTTGCGCAGGAAATCGGAGCCAGGCCATCGGTGGGACAATTGAGTCGCATGTCGAGTTTGACGATGAAGTGTTGGATGTTGTATAAATCTTGATCGGTGAAAAATTCGCGGTTGTGGATTAATCTGACGCGGTCGAGTGTGGTGGATATATCCATGAGAAACCATACTTTCTTGAGCGAATGATTTGTACCCGGAGGACAACGAAGACGCTGTCTAGCAAGCGCGGCGAGAATATCTCGAACAACGCGGCAGCGATGCATAACCATTTGATGGTATTTGAGTCCGGGGACGCGACGAATTTCTCCGGATTGATTGAGGTCCCCTAAGGGGTCTGGCATGCTGAGCTCGCGATAGAGAACAAAGGGGTAGATTTTGTAGGAAAATGGAGCTTGGTATTTGACAATGGATTTTATAGCATGCGCCATCCAGCCGGAGAGGATCTCGTGGAAGCGGCGACAGATGCTGTAGAGTGTGAGGAGTTGTTTGGGGGAGAGATGACGGGTGAATTCGAGGATGACTTCGGGGGTTAGGAGGAGCGATTGAAAAATATTGAAGGGACCTTTGTTTCTTCGAGAGAGGTATGGAGCTGGTCTAGGAATCTCTTCGATTTCTTCTTCGGAAGGATGGCAATGGCTGTGGAATGTTGCGGGGAGGATTATACCAGTTGCTGCTATTTCTGGGTCTGCGATTGTGGATTCGTTTTCGAGTTCCGCGTTGTTGAGATACTGTGCGGTGTCGTAGCCATCTTTTGCGGTATTGGAATCCTCGAAAATATGATCGTTATCATCTTCATCCAATACCTCTTTATTTCCTAGAGGTAGAAGACCCAACCCCTCAGCTAATCGAGCAGTCTCTGCAGAATCCCCAAATAGGTAATCTTCAACTTCCATTTCCTTTGGTAGTTCAAACACCTTTCCTTTTCCTTTTCCCTTGTCCTTTTGTGTGTATTTCCTAGCCACCTCCCACTCGTCCAACTCCTCATCTGATTCCGCAGCTTTACCTTTTCCTTTCCACTTTTTGATTGGTGATCTTTCCTCGAGGTCGTCGTCCGAATCGGTAGCTCTTGCTTTTCGTTTTCCTTTGGCATTTGATTTTGGATTGAAATGATTTGCATTATATCTCTCATAACTTGTAGTGTCATGAGACCAAGAATCCAAATCTATTCCCTCAGTATCCCCACCAAACCCAAAGCCTGGAATCTCTCCTCTCTCTTTCGCTTTCTGCCTGGCAAGTAGTTCCTTAACTTTCCTTGCCATCATCGCCCTATACTCCACTTCCTTCCGCCTCTCCTCATTCTTATCCAATTCCGGTCCATGAGTCAATGCCTGCTTAACCCATTTCGGAACTCCTCTCAAATTTTCATCTTCATCTTCCTCCTCCTCCTCCTCCTCCTCATTCTCCTCCTCACTCTCCTCTTCACTACCTTCCCCTCCTCCCCCGCCACACCAAACCCTCGACTCATCATAATCATTTACATGATAAAACCCCTTCCCATGCTTATGAAACGACCCCCTACATCCACAATTCCCCTCCTCACCAACCTCTCTCCTCTTCGCCTTATCCCAATCCCGGATATTCCCATTCTCATCAAAAGCATACGGAGCAATACTCCACACGCGCTTTCCGGGCCCAATAATCGGAGGAGGTTTATTTGGCGCTCCGTCGGGATTGATCTCATTACTAGGAAAACGAGGCGGAGGTCGCGGCGGAGAGGGAGGAATATTTGCGGGTCGGGGAATGGGATAGATTCTGGGTGGTGGGGAACGCATTTCGTCGGGATGGATGGACCAGCCGTCGGAGTCGACGTCGCGTTCGGATTCTACTTCTTGTTTTTCGTTGTGTTGTGTGTTTTCTGATTGAGCTTGTTCCTGTTCATTTTCTTGTCCTTGTTCTGTGGCCTGAGACGGAGACTCAGAGCCTGATACCTCCTCTTTCTGTTCGTCTTCTTCCTCATACTCTTCAATCGTTTCGGGGGGAGGAACTAAATTGTCACTTTTGTCAGCAGGGTTACTTTGATTTGGAAGGAAATAATTGGGGAAATGACCATTAGGGGAGTTGTACTCAGGAGATTGCCCGTAGCGATGGTATTGCTGTGCTTGACTAGCATAACCATGATGATTAAATTGCTGTGGTAGACCGCCATTGAATCCAGCATCTTGCTGCGAGAAATCCAAAGATGTATTCATGCCTTGAGCCATAGATGGATGAAACAAATTATTTGGATGAAAGAATTGTTGTCCTTGCTGATTCTGCATACTGTTGTACTGTGGGTGTATTGGAGCACGAAAGTGTTGGGTGATGAGAGGTGGAGGACGAAGTTGTGAATTGAGTTCTTGAGCTGACAACTTGTTACTCAAAACGACGCTTTGCTCCGAGCCGACTGGGATGAAAGATCTATCATCCGGCTGATGAGAGTGACCTTGACCTACAAGCCGATAATCTCTTGGATCCTGACCAAAGATAGGTCCTCCATTATCGGAAGGAATAACACAATAAGGCGATACATCTGGGAATGAAGATGTAGGTTGTAAAGGAGGGCCATCGTCCACCTGAGAGCCTGAAGTAGTGTTTTCATTTTCCTGGGCGGCAGGAAGTTCAGGCAAACCTGCTTCTGTTCTGAGACGAGCTTGTTTTGCATTGAAATTTGTTTTAACTGTTTCGATATGATCCATGAATTTTTGGAGATCTTCATGGGATGTTATCGGCCAGGTATCTAGTCCCAGTGCTTGCATCATCGTAATGAAATACTCTTGCTCACCAGGAGTCCAATGTGAGATACATGATCCAGGCAATATGTTTTCGGCGATCCACTTTTGAACAGGCCACATTGAGCGAAATGTGTCGAAGCCATTCCAGAATCTCTGAGCTTCGTCAAATTCTTCTTTACCATTCATGGAAGAACTACCTGAATACTGGTCGTTGTTGTTGGACATAATCCCTCGTCTTGCAAAGGATGAACCATGCCCTTGAATGCCAAGTTGATTTCCATGCATCTGATTTGTGTTGCTGTACAATGGCCGAAATCTACTGGGCCTCAAAGAACCAGATTTTGGCTGAAAGCTTAAGATATCGCTCATGTTTGAAGCGTTCTCGCTGAAGTCCCGTTGATTTCTGTATAAAGTTCGATAGGGTTGATGATCATACGAAGTAGAATAACCAGAACCCTCAGTAGAAGCTTGATGCAGCATGCCTGCAGAAGATGTATAGTGCTGGTTGTTGTTCTGCATGAATTGTTGAGATTGCATACCAGAGTTTCCAAAGGCATTTTGAGCACCCGTTCTGGTTTGGTTCGACATGTTCTGGAAGCCATATCTAGGATGACCATCTCCGTTGAATTGAGGATCTGCGCCAAACTGCAAAGATTGAGGAATTCCTTGGCCATAGTTGTTCTGCGAATCAAGAATAGCATTCATCTGACCATGGAGATTTCTATTGGTTTCCGGGAGATGAAAGGCAGTGCTCGGCTGACTGTATGGATATGGTTGACCATATGATTGATCATATGATTGACCTGGTGCACTACGTGAAGTTTGATTGATGGGGGTAAATTGATTTTGGCTGGAAGATTCTGGTCGGGAAGTTATCTCTGGATCAGCAAGTTGAGATTCGATGGATGTCTGGTCTCCTGAAGTCTCGCCGTTGTCTTCCATCTGGTTACCATGATGAACCTGATGCTGGTTGTCTGATTCGATTGCTTCTTCGTAGGTGTCATCACGTTCCTCAAACTCTGTATTGTTTGTGCCGAATGATAGGCCAAGGCCATTTCTATAGTCCATCTTGTAGTATTTGTCTGATAGAAGTTCGAACCTTGAGGTTGAGGAAGTTTGTATTTGATGAAAAACAATTTATTGCAAAGAAAATGATGTGTCTTGTATGTAACTTGGAAAAAGAGGTTGGAAGAATTTCGATGGTTTATTGCATACAGTAGAAGACTTGGTTTTTGCTTTGTCTGGTCGAGGACTTGTTTATTTATGCCGCCCAGAATATAATTAAAGGTCACAAGAACTTCGCCAAAAATGATAAAATAAGCTAATAGAAAGGGAAATGAGCATGGAAGGTCATCGAATGACCTCGGCCTTTTAATTTAATCTTTTTTGCAATCGGTGAATATGAAAAGTGAATAAATATACTGAAGTTCAAGTGTTCACGTTGGTTGACCATTCAAGTTTTCCCCTTAGAGCTTCACTCGAACTTCGCCTATTTATTTCTTCCTTCTCAACCACATATTGCTCATAAGATCTATGGAAGATGCATACCAATACTATAGCACTATTGGACAGATGCTTCTGGGAGTAGATCTTATTGGCCTTCTCGATCGTCAAATTTCTTCGAAAGGGCCTGTGACCTTCCTAGCTAAGTTAAAATTCACTGTCTTAAATCAATACGGTGGCAATTCTGGATCTTGTAGAGTCCTGAGTATCTCGTGCAGTTTTCTCTTCTACGTTTCTCTTCATCTGAAGTTCACTCATCTTAGAACGCATACAGTTTTACCCCGCTCTTCACTCCCCCAAAAGAAAGCCTGAACAAATTTACATACCTCAGCCCCAACTACCAAGAGAGTGAAAACTCTCTTCATATCAACATCATCTATTCTCAAATAGATCAACTTGCTCAAACTTATTTGAGCACCCAGAGTGAGGGAGCACAAGAACTAATAAACCACCTTTGTTAAATGAATTCTTTTGCAGGTCTCTGCTCCTACTAGACAAGGGTTTTTTTATTCTCTTAGGTATCCTGCACTAAAAATGACAATGTGTTAGTGAATGTAAATATTGATTAGTATACAGCTTACTGTTCTCTACTATCAAGTTTCAAGTCATCTAATATACCCCTCATCAAATAAGAGATTAACATAGCAGTGGCTCATTGGATACGTTAGAGCAGCATGGGTGATTCCAGACCTGGAAACGAGGTTGTAATGACCTTATTCGACCTTCGCAGTTGTTCGATTCTATAAGCCTGTTGCTCGTCGATTGAAACCTCCGCTTTCTGAAATGTGACTTCAGTATAATTCTTGATATCCCGAACTCGCCTGAAGAGTGAGGGGATGTACGTAGGACCATATCTAAGTGGTCAACGAGCGTATTAGGCGGCCACATCCTTTTCCCCCGAGGTCGCTCCAACCATGAATCGGGTTTGGGTAAAGATGCGTGCAGAATCCATGAATAAAGTTGAAGCGTAGCTTCGCCAGAGGTAAAGTCTTCAAATGTGTCATGTGTCTTTTTGTTGACATAAAGAAGAGCCATCTCATTACGAACATTGTCGGTATCAACCCCATCATACTTTCATCTCTCATATCTATCACGCGCAGTTCTATCGCTTTGACAAACTTGAGACTTCTAAGAGACGAGTGAGTAATGCTTGAAGATACGCAGATGGATCTTGGCAGGAAATGAGTCGGATTTCGATGTAGGTTTGTGGGTTGAAATGCTGGTTCACTTGCTTTCGGAGGCAAGGAAGACATACCGAGGAGTATGCCTTGTCATTTGCTTGTGAATGATGTCCTCTACTTACCTGCTGAAAGGATAGTATATAGTATACAAGATCAGAGGACAGCAACAAACAAAAATAAACTTCAAAGCTATTTATCTGATAGTCTCAGGTGATATGATCTCACAATCTTCTACACTGATCTCAAAACGACGAACGACCATACTGAGACAACTTTGCTGCAAGAACTTGATTAGTATCTTGATATTGTATAGGTCTTTGTCTTACTCTGCATTAAGGTTGTATAAACAGCTTCATCTTCATGGCTATATTCTCACGCTCTTAATCGCTTCCTGAGTTTTTATAGTTGAATCAGTCAGAAGACACCAAAAAATGGAGGGGCGGCTTCATGACGCAATGTACAGGAGCTATCCAAACTGGTCAGTCTTCAGAGATCTCCAAGCGCTGATGACCAGTTTCCAGATGAATTTCGTGTGTATGGAACAGGTTGGCGCAAAGATCTAAATGAATGGTGGTTACTACTTTGGCACACAATAAATCATGAGGAAATGGGTTCTTAACACGAATAACATTTTGACAGCAACATTGAGAATCAGGTATGTGAGTACCTTTGACATACTCTTCACTGTTTGTTAAATGGTCAAACGAATAAACAAGTCACAACATCATAATAATACCCAGCGATTGATCAAAGTCGGAACTCGATTCACAGACAAATCGACATTCATCACCATGCCTAGTTCATTACGACTTCCCTTGATCCTTGACTGTTCATGATGCCACTCTGGATTCATCGACAACACACAATAATGTAGGTGATTTAAGTAGTATGTAGCAGCCGGCGGTAAGTTGCGCATTCATAAAGCTTTTTTGTAAGAAAAGATTTCATTTGCATCCATTCCAGCGCTCAAAGTATGTTCTTCTAGAACACAAGATAGAGGAGGACTCGATTGATTGTGAATTGCTTCACACAAGTACACCCACAATAAAAGTGTCCATTACAATTTAAATGAAGAAGAAAAGAAGAAGAAGAAGTTTAGAAGATTTCCGATTGTGAAGAAATTTATACGGTGGAATATTAGTCATCATGAATTAACCAATCATCATAACGGGGAACGGGATTAGTAAATTCCACGATATACGCTAAGAAGTTACATCCGAACGACGAGAGCTTCAAATGAATTTGGGGTAAAGAAGTAGATAATTAATCAATTGAAGGGTTTCCCCTCACCACCTATTTGTACTGCGGAGTTTATTTCTTTCTTGTTTCTCGGACCCAGATTCTACATAAACACAATGCTGAGGTCAACTTTATCAAGATCCGCTCTACGAAGCAGTAGACATAGTTTATATGTTGCAAGAACATTCGCGACTACAAATAGAAGACAGGCAGAGGTTACTCTTACTGTTGGTAAGGCGCCTTGGATCTGCGAAGTAGATTATAGAAGATTTGACTAATTTGTATACTAGATGGCAAACAAGTTTCCATAGAAGGTATGATGGGAGAGATTACAATTGGAATAGAAAAAGTTGTTGACACGCCACAGCTGGTTCTGCTTTAATTCAAGCATGTGAGAAGGCGGGAGTCACAATTCCAAGGCAAGCTTTCAAAGGAAATTCTATATGTTGAAGTCTCCTGCTAACACTTTCATAGATATTGCTATCATGAGTAAGTCGACACGAATGCGCATATTACAAACGAACCCCACTGATACGAATATCTTAAATAGAAAGCTTATGATTGCTGGAAATTGTCGTATGTGTCTAGTTGAAGTCGAGAAAGCACCAAAACCGGTTGCATCATGTGCATGGCCAGTACAGCCCGGTATGGTCGTCAAGACCAATTCACCCCTCACACACAAAGCCCGAGAAGGAGTTATGGAATTTCTATTGGCCAACCACCCGCTAGATTGCCCCATTTGCGACCAAGGAGGAGAGTGTGATTTACAAGATCAATCTATGAGATATGGAGCTGATCGTGGTCGATTCCACGAAGTTGGTGGCAAGCGTGCCACTGAGGATAAAAACATCGGACCACTCATCAAGACTTCGATGAACAGATGTATTCAATGTACAAGGTGTATTCGATTCGCAAACGACATTGCTGGTGCACCGGAACTCGGGTCGACTGGACGTGGAAACGATTTACAAATTGGAACATACCTTGAACAGAACCTGGATTCCGAGATGTCTGGAAATATTATTGATTTATGCCCTGTTGGAGCTCTTACATCAAAACCATACGCTTTCAGAGCTAGACCTTGGGAATTGAAACACACTGAATCTATTGATGTATTGGACGGTTTAGGATCAAACATTCGAGTCGACTCGAGAGGTCTTGAGGTTATGCGAATTCTCCCTAGATTGAATGACGATGTCAACGAGGAATGGATTAACGACAAGACACGATTTGCCTGTGACGGATTGAAAACTCAAAGACTTACTATCCCATTAATCAGGAAGGATGGAAAATTCCTTCCAGCCAGTTGGGAGCAAGCTTTGGTTGAGATTGGAGCCGCATACAAGGATTTCGCACCAAAGGGCAACGAATTCAAGGTTATTGCTGGAGAACTGATTGAAACTGAATCTATGGTTGCCATGAAGGATCTTGCCAACAAGCTTGGCTCTGAGAACTTGGCTCTTGATCAACCATCTGGAAATGCCCCTATGCCTCACGGAATCGATGTTCGTTCGAACTACTTGTTCAACTCTAAGATCTGGGGTGTAGAGGAAGCCGATGCAATTTTGATCGTTGGAAGTAACACCCGACATGAAGCTGCTGGTCTTAATGCTCGTATCCGCAAACAATGGTTACGTTCCGACCTTGAGATTGGTGTCGTCGGTGAAAAATGGGAATCAACTTTTGAATTTGAGCATCTCGGTACTGATGCAGCCTCCCTGAAGGAGGCACTCGATGGGCCTTTCGGTAAAAAGCTCGCAGCCGCTAAGAGACCAATGATTATTGTTGGTTCAGGTGTCACTGATCACGCCGATGCCAAGGCTATGTACGAGATGGTTGGTACATTTGTTGAGAAGCACCCCTCAAACTTCTTGACAGAGGAGTGGAATGGATACAACGTTCTTCAACGTGCTGCTTCAAGAGCTGGTGCTTTTGAAGTTGGTTTCACCACCCCATCTCAAGCCGTCGCCGAGACAAAGCCTAAATTCATTTGGTTACTCGGTGCCGATGAATTCAATGCTGCTGATATCCCCAAGGACGCATTCGTTGTCTACCAAGGTCATCACGGTGATCGTGGCGCTCAAATCGCCGATGTTGTCCTTCCAGGTGCTGCATACACTGAAAAGGCCGGAACTTACGTCAACACTGAAGGACGTGTACAAATGACCCGTGCCGCTACTTCATTACCCGGTGCCGCACGAACTGATTGGAAGATCATTCGAGCAGTCAGTGAGTTTCTAGGAGCTCCACTACCATATGATGATGTCGCTGCTCTTCGTGATCGTATGGTAGAAATCAGTCCTTCGTTAGCTAGCTATGATGTCGTTGAGCCAGTTGCCTTGAGACCATTAAGCAAGGTTCAATTGGTAGATCAAAATAAGGGTAGCAAGCCAACCGGAGCGCCTTTAAAGAAGGTTCTTGACAACTTTTATTTCACGGATGTTATTTCGAGAAGGTTAGTTGATTATATCTCCATTTGTTCCCCCTCTCCTTTCCTTCCCATCAACCCTTAGAAACCAAAATTCTAACACAAATTATAGTTCCCCAACAATGGCCAGATGTTCAGCAGCAAAGGAGACAGGTAACCCCGAAACTAATTTCCTGGCACCAGGCTACTCAAGTGAAAATCCTCGTGGAAGAGTCGCTTATGGTCCTTGATCTGGATCTGATGGGTTTTTGTATTTGGGTTTCTTGCGTGCGCCAAATGACGGTGTTTGTGTATATATGGGTTGTAGGCAGTCAAATGGAAAAAAAGACATTTAAAGAAAATGATGACTATTACTGGGCTTGAAAGGTGGGATGGCATTGGAATGCGTGATAGTGTGAAGTTCGTGAATTCAAATATGGAGACCCCTTCGGTCACTACCAGAGCATGTTTCAATTTCATGGGTCAGAGAACATACTCTATGCATTTTACAAATACTGTACAAAATTGCAGGGGAAAAATTGTGAGCCTCATTTTCCCGCTTTGCTGTGCCTAGAGCAGAATCAAGACCCCTCTCCATCCAACGCCAAACCATGCTCATCATATCTTATTTTGTCTGTGGCTTTAATTCGAAAAAGAGCCATCTGTCGTACAGGTGTTCCATTTCCTCTTGGCAGTCTTCCTCTTCATCGCGAAATGACTCATTGCGCATCCTTTTCCATTCATTCTTCTTGTATCGATTTCTACTTCAGTAAAATAAAGCTTCGGTCCAATACAACCCTTCCAGTAATTTATACGGGCAAAGTAAACCTCTTTCCCTTCATAACCTTCGTATAATAAATCCAAAAGAAATCCGAATAAAGAACGGTTTGAATCACCCCCGCAAACACGGCAATTCCATCCCAATGACTCTCTTGAAAATATCTCCACAACCAATTCGGTATATATAACGCTCTGTAACTTCCCAATGCAAAGAGATAGTTCGCAGTAATCGTCTCTGCTTCTCCCGTTCTTTGGAGCAAAAAGAGTTGTGGAAGAATGGCCACGGATTCAAGCCAGATGCTGAAAGCCCAGAGGATTTCAGAAGGGGTATAAGCGTAGGGGTAGATGAAAGCGAGGGCGAGGGAACCACCAAGGAGATACTGCACGCGGAATGTATCGAGATTGGGATCGTGGGTGGGTTTGAAGGAGGTGGTCATTAGGTAGATTGTATAGCCGGAGGAACACAGGAAAAGGAGTTTGAAAGTGGTGTTGTAGAGGGAATCGGTGAAGGTCCAGAAGAGATCGAGGTAGCGGGTGACGTAGACGAGGAGGTAGAGCGCTTGGGATTTGAAGGATATACCGGCGCAGGACTGGAGAGGGTTAGATGGTTGGTTGGTTGGAGAGGGGAAGGGATAGGTGACGTACGTTTGTTTGTTGCATTTTATGAAGCAGAATTAGGATGGAAAGGAGATGGGAGAAATCCCCTAGAAGAGAAATGAATTAGCTCATGTGCTTCAATGTCCGAAGATAGTGGAGGGAGGGAATAACATACCCAAGATTCGAAAAAGATTCATGATGAGCAAGTCAAGGGAGTTGCCCTACACATGCGCAAATCGCAGATACTGTATTTGAAAAGATGCAATGATTCAAAGAAAAGAGCTTTAGAACCGAATCAAAACTTGAGCAAAACAATTGAAATCAGTAAATCAATTGTTTTAACACATTCAATCGCACAGTTTGTAGTTGTAGTTGTCGTTGATGGACTGGATTGAGGACACGCAACTTGAAGCTTAGCTAAGTGCTAATTAACTTAAAATTCGAGTCTCTGGATTTTAGCCTTGTGAAAAGGTACAGTACAGCACAGTACAGCCAAGGATGAAGTAATACTCCTCTGTAAGGTTATTGGGAGAACGGCGGATCGGAACGCTGACAAGGGAAGGTTGTGGATTATGTAATCTTGAGCTTTGCTTTGTGCGCAAGACGGACGTCTGCTTGAGCCTTTGAGGATAGAAAATGATGATTACGAAGCGGTTTTTTTTTTGCCTAGAAAGTTCTGCTTATTACTATTATATTAAACTATGTAAGATTACATTATTTACTTTTAATTCAAAGATTTTACACTCTTTCTACCTGGTACAAGTATTGGGATAACTATTGCATTCAGATATTCACATTGTGCTGTGAATTATAATACTACAAGATTTGGAAATCGCAGAGATCATGGATACCAAGAACGACGACATGTCTACTAATAACCCCCAAGATCTAGTTCCCATAACCATCACTCACCATGGCAAACCTCATATCTTCTCTCTACCTCCCACAGCGACAATCACAGACTTATCCGATTCAATCTCAGACACCCTCTCGATCCCCCCTCAAAATCAAAAACTCATGGTCTCCAAACTCGGTCTTTTAAAACTCCCCTTCAAAGACCCTTCTCTCGCCATAACAACTCTCGCCGACAAAAAAATCACACTCATGGGGAGCACCATCGCCGAAGCAACCTCTGTCGCAGCCGGCGCACTAGCCGCCTCACGCAGCGTCCACAGACCCGAATCACGCACGACTCCAAAGGTCGCCGCATACAAAACCCGGGACTGGAAGCGCGAGCAAGAAGAAGCACAATATACATTTCAAACTCTGCGGCCTCTCCCCTACCTACCCAATCCCTCGAAATCTCTCCAATTTCTGCAACGACTGAAAGACGATGCGGGCATCAAGGCAGCCATGCGCAAACACAGATTCACCGTCCCGCTTCTGACAGAAATGAATCCGATCGAACATACCGTTTCGGATCATGAAGGCACGTCGCGCACGCTGGGACTCAATCGGAATCGGGGTGAGGTTATCGAATTGCGGTTGAGGACAGATGCGTATGATGGATATCGAGATTATAAAACGATCAGAAAGACGCTATGTCATGAGCTGGCGCATAATGTATGGGGACCGCATGATCGGAATTTCTGGAATCTGTGTAAGGAGATTGAGAAGGAGGTGGAGGGGAATGATTGGAGGAGTGGCGGTCATGCGGTGGGGGAACAGGAGTATTATAGTAGGGAGGAAGTGGATGATCATGGGGGATGGAGTGGAGGTGAATTTGTATTGGGAGTTGGGAGTGCAGGGGTCGCGGAAAGTACGGGTGCGAATTTGGGAGTGGCTGCGGGACAAGGAATGAGTAGGAGGGAGATTTTGGCAAAAGCAGCGGAGGAGAGAATGAGGAAGGTGAGGGAACAGAGTGGTGGTGAGGGAGGAGAAAATGCGGGTGGAGGGTCTGCTTGATATCATTTTTACGGTTGATTTGAGATGGATACTTTTAGCGATGGCGTTTAGGATGGATGATTGGATTTCGGATGCTAAGAAGTTCTCGAGTGCATAGCATTTGTTGCGAAGCAATCAATGCATCTAGTATCTGGCATTGATCCAGATAATTAATAGACTAATCTATGAATTCACAATATTGAATTACATAGGATCAAGAAATCACATTTCTATAATATCGAATCGAGTGCTTTATATGTCCTTCTCATTGAAGAGCAAATACAATCGCTTAAAGTATTATCAATCTGTTCTGCACAATATTACACTGATTCAATGTTCTGGCTAATTATAATATTTAATGTTCTCTCCCAGCGCTGTCATTTGTATCTTATAAATTAATCGTAAGTAATCATGATTATCCACGACTGACTGGAAAACGAGACGAATTCAAAGTAGTCTTAACATCATCGATATCAATATCATCATGATCACAAGTTCTCATACAAAAGAAATACAAGTAGAGAATGGTATAAATATTAGTATGAACCATGTAATTTATAACTCATAAACTTATAATAATATCGAAATGATAATCAGGATAGAAGAGAAGGGAAGGGAAGGTTCAAATCTCAATCAAAATCTCAACCTGTTCTATATAAATAATTGGAATATATTCACTCATTCACCCATTCATTCATTGTCAACCACTGATCTACTACTTTCAGATCACGAGCCAGATAAGTTACGACTAGTATATATATATATTATTGGAATATATATAATTAACTAACTGTCATAATATCAATCAATCAAGTTGGGATATCAGAGGATTAGAAGTTTGATGATGAATGTGTAAATAAAAAGCGATTAATCACTCAAAAGGTAGAAAGAATGAAAGAAAAAAGGCAAGAAAGAAACGGAAAGCAAAATGAATATGTATAAAAACCCTTCTCTCTCTCTCGCTCTATCGAGAGATATAATTAATTTCAAAGCATTATACACATGCAAACACCCTCGATATCTCTTACACGAAGAGTAAAAATTCTACATCCCAATCCCTATTTCAACCATTCTTTCTCGAGAACTCGAGAAACCAAAGTTTCAAACTCCAGTCCGTCCTAATATAAACATCCTTTTCAATTAAATACACAATACTTTTCATCTCCCTTCCATTATTCCCTATTTACAATTCCCAGCTCGCTAGAAAGACCCCCCAAAACTTGACTGTCCGCCTACCAGGTTCTGCGAAACCCCTTTAATCATGATCATGATTTAACCCTATCCGATTATTATTCTTATTGATGCCTTTCACCACCTGGATGACCTGGTGTAGATATCCCACCAACAGGCGGATCTACATCCATACGATCACCCAGCAACCCATCTAAAAACTTATCAACCGCATCGATATGATTTGGACACCTCCTCACAGCCTCGATATCCTCCCAATAATCCTTCAACTTAAGGTTTCCAAACGTTCCATTCGTGATATTACAGCAACAAAAAGTTGAACCGGAGACGAACTTGATGATTTCAATCTTATCACCTATGGAGATTGATAGCCTGATATCTGAGGGCCCTTGAGGACTCTGGATGCTTGTTGCTGTGAAGACTTTGTTGATATAATCGAGAGGCGAGAAGTCGTCTGGAAGTTTATCAGCGGGATGGTGGTACTCGATATTGAGCTGATCTTCATCACCAAACTGGCGACGGTCGTGGTCTTCTCGCTTCTCACCAATATCGATGTCTTTCCAGTAATATGAGAGATTGACTTGCCCCACCAGACCTGTTCTGGTATTAATCCCTTCAAATATGCTGTCAGAAATATGCTTGGTGATTTTAATGGCATCTCTAGTTCTTATTAGCAGATCATGAGCTGCATTGCTATTTTTTGGACGATAATCGTGTGATGAAATGAAGGTTTTGCCAACATGTACATCCATGCTGTGTTTGGGATTGTTCTTGGAGTCATCTTTAGAAATAGATTCGCCTTGTCGTGCATTATACATCTCGACATCCTTCCAAAAAGCGTCTATGTTAAATTGCCCTGTCCTATTTGATCTCTCATTGTATCCCACATAATAGACTCCGGAGGTATGATTAGTGATTTTGATCGTATCACCAATTCTAATCTCCAGATTAGCCACATCTTTGAGAGATTTTGGGCCCCAGGTATCTGTTGCCACAAAGGTTTTGCCAATATGTGAAGTAGGATTATCATGGTTATGATCGCGGCGGAGGCCATCTCGAATATCCTTCAAATAAAAGGTCACATTCAATATCCCCGCTTTTGCTGATGTCATATTGAAGCCTAAATATGCATCACTAGAGTGAAACTTGGTAATCTTGACTTTATCGCCGCGGTCTATCTCTAAGTCGTAGAAATCGGTGTGGATTTTCGGAGCATATCGGCTTGAAGATATGAACGTTCTACCAAGCAGTCCGATAGGCTCAATGTCCTGCATGAAGTATTTGATATTGATATGCCCCGTCTTTCCTGAAATCTTGTTCAATGCAATACAATCGTCTTCTGTTTCGTGTTTCTTGATTTTAATCTCATCACCAACTTGAATCTGTAAGTTGAAGCGACTGCCAACCTTAGGATTCCAGGCAAATGATGATATGAAAGTTTTGCCAGCGTGGGAATTGGTGCTTTTCGAACCCGTCGGTGGCGTGGAAACCATAGGCGGCAAAGCTAAACTACTTCGGAAACTGTCACTAGATGGTCGATGAGGCGTAGAAAAGTCTTGTGACGCATTTAGAGATTGATTAATACGGGGTGTAGATGCACTGACACTCGTAGAGCTGGCGGGAACAGTTGGCGTAATGGGACTCTGCGACCGGGTCGAAGAGTCTGATGAATGCCTGGAATGTTTAGAATTTTCTGGACCTGTCGGAATGTTTGGCGTATTAGAAGTACGAGGCCCAGGCGAAAAATCCGAGGGACGCCTGGACTTCGCTGGACCTGCCCGAACATCCATCGGGAAGGAAACCCGGCTCCGTGGACAGCGGAATTGATTTCGAGCTTGAAGGGATAGCCAAAGAGGAATCATCAAGACGGAGTTTCTTTGAAGGGCTACCCGTGATGTCCGTGGGACTTTGTACAAGTGGTCTTCCTAAAACCCCACTTTGAGTACTGTTGGGTGTCTGGATTGACATAGATGTCTTTAGGGGACTTCCAGCATTGCTTGAAGACTGGTTCGATACTGGCTCCTTCAAAATACTACCACCATCAACCCCGCTCTCTAAAGGAATTTGGATCGATACCGACTTCCTCGGGATACCAGTTTGTGAACCCAAGGGGCTCTGTACTGAAACAGACCTTTTTTTCAGTATACCCACAGGAGTCCCAGCCGGTGTTGGTATGTTGATCTTCAACCCTGTTTTCTCCAATGGTCCACCCTCTATTGTCTCCATCTCCACACCATCAACGACATCCTGCGCCAATTTCTGTTGATATTTTTTTACCGAATTTTCCGCATGTACATCATACTCCTTTATCTTCTTGATCCCTTCTTCCAACAATCGTTGCAGGTCCCTATCAAGCTTTTGCTCGAGCTCAAAAAGTGTAGTCGTATTAGACGGAGTGTAGAGTTCCTTTGTCGACACACTCGATGAATCCAATCCTCCCATTATAACATCTCCTTGACTATCCCTACTACTGTCTCTCTCCCCCCTAGTCTCACTCTCTAGCGAGTGGCGACGAAAATCTTTTGGAGTCCACTCATACTCTTCACTCTTATGCCCCTCCATTTCCATCCTCAGTCTCCTATCTCTAGATGCCAATTCCTTTGAGGAAACATCAATGATTCCCGACTTCCTATCCTGCGCTTGCAATTCCAACAACCATCTCGGGCCTCTCAACCAAGCGAGATCTTCAAGTTCCTTTTGATTCTTCTTCTCCCTCGCATCTTCCTTGATAGAAATTGCGACTTGATCAGTTCTTCCTCTTTCAATAGCATCTTTGTGCTTCGCGATATCAACTTTGAATCTCTCTAATAACTTCTCCTTCTCAATCACGAAAGCCTTCACAATATTCGCACGAACAAGACGATTATGACGTTTAAGAGTCTTGATCCTAGTTTTGCTATCAGTGGTGGGAGGGGTTCCGGTTGGAATTCCGGTGAAGGGAACGAAGATTGATGCATTGATTGCGTTATCCAGAGGGGTCTTGTAATTTATTAGCCTTCACCCTCTCATCGCAATCGAAATATGAAATGGAGATCATTTGAGTAGAAAAGGTAGGAATATAATCAACATCACGTGTGGACGTGAGATTCAAAACTTACATCTCGTGAACGCGTTCCCCATTCAAATGGTTGGCCCATCGTGATATTCGGCCAATAGATAGCTCGGAAGCTATTACACAGATGTCATCACCATTGATTCTGTGCTTTGGTGGTATACTTTAGATGGCACGAATGAATTCTGGATAACGCCGAAGATTGTGTTCAGTATTAGAAGTTTGTGGTGGTGTACTCTATAACCTCATGTAGAGGTTAATAATCAGTTGTGGGGAGGAAGGTGGAGGGGACCAAGATTGCCGATGCGCTTTCTCAGATCAAGTTTTCTTCTACCTTTGTTTGTTCTTGCAGACATTGCATTTGAATATGATCTGAATATCAATTGACTATCAAAGAGGAATTAATTCATCCTGTACCAATCATATGTTTATATTGCCAGAGAATTAACATATTTCAAGATTAATAGTCACGCCTTATTCTATTCTATTGATACTGTACCTAAATTCCTTATCCCAGTATCCTATTGTATCTCCTGCTTTCATCCAATATCATACCATTGAACATCTCAGAGCTACAATTATTTCCTTTCATCCCATTCCACTACCTCAAAACTCCCATCCCATCCCATCCCATAACCTTCCAAATCCCATTCCAAATATGCACCGCAAGACGCCACAGAAGATCTCCCGTCTCGGAACAAAGATTGTTAACGCCTAGCTTCATCATCGACTCCGCACTTCTAGCTCGAGTTTGGTCCTCCACCGCCATGATGCGTGATGTCTAGGTTGAATTGCTATGAGCTCGGGATGAATGGAATAAGTCATGTAGATAATTGAGTTCATGCTTTGATACTATAAATTTAAAGGGGAAGCAGGAGGAATATATAGCTCTAAACACATAGCCAAAAATTCATATTCATCTTATTAACTACTCAATATAATGTCTAATCTTTCTTAACTACAATATACAATTAAATTAAAAATGCCATCAGGAGGATGTTTCTGTAATGCGGTATTGTACCCTCTTCTCCCTAATGTCTATCAATCTCATGTCATTATAATATTACAACAGCTATATTACAACCCCTCACCCATCTTGTCTCATATATGCTAACTGTCCGAACCCCCCGGATCCGCATAAGCTATACCGGTGAACCACAAGCACACCCCTATGCCACTGTACCGATTGTCGAAAGATTACCGGTGCTATCTATAGTAACAATATCATATTACCAGAGGGACAATTCAAGCTTGAATCTGGTTCGTATCCCCCACCGCTTCTCGTGTATTCCTATTTCCTACCCCGTTTCCATTATTCTCTTCTTTCCCTTTCATCAACTCTATCCCACCCCGAAATACACCACCAAGAACCTCCAGGAAAACCCAAAACCATCAGCAAAAAAGCAGATTCCGGCAATCAAATTACCTCCAACTTCTGCGGTGATTGCGGCACTACTCTCTACCGTACCGGCGATTCCTTCCCCAACCAAGTTATTATCAAAGCTGGTGTTCTGGACGACAGTTAGTGGGCGAATGAGAATGTCCCCAAGAGGGAATTATACGTTAATGAGAGGGTGAAGTGGATTTCCGAGGTTCCTGGTGCTGCCCAGATGGAGGGTATGCATTCTTAGATGCCTCGGTCTGAAGAGCAACTCGATAGATGGCGCTGATAGATGTATCTGTTTCCGTTTATTGGGTATAATGTATTTCTATCTTTAGTATAGAGGGATCGACTAGTTGGTGAATGATTTGTCGTCCGATGTGAGGCATGGACATCCGGCAATTGTTTTTGCTCGTTGTCGTTATTATGAGGTGTAAATATTGAAAATCGATGAATCATCACCTAGAAGGTAAAACTTTCCTCACATATTCCCTCCCAATCCTCAAGCCTTCTCTTACAAGATCCTCCACCCTCCTATCCTTCTTTCGTCTCAACCATAACAGAATGAAACCCAGTAGCGCCATATCCACCAAAAAATGTTTGATGGCAATCCAGATGAACCATGCCAGCCATTTTCTTGGAGACCTCGACTTCTTGCCTTGATATTCCCTTCCCGTAGCAATCTGCTCTCTCAATGCTGCAATTTCAGCCGTCATTTTCACTAGCGCTTGTTGCACATTCCTCCTCCATCTCGTCCTATTATCTTTGCCGTCGGTATATGGGTCTTCATCTCCATCATTATAGCCTAATCTTCTCTCTGATTCCCTCTCGGCCTCATCGTCCTGACTCATTGGACTCAACACTCTCATTGCGCCGTCAATTCCTGAGACTGGTTGTAAAGATTGTCTCGGTTGAGTCGTATACGATGGCACACGATGGCCAGGCGAAGATCCTGTTAACGATGGAGTATTATTTTTGATTTGATCCCACACAAACTCTAATTCCGCAACCAATTCTCTCGCATCTCTGCATTGCCACATCTAAAATTAGCTTATCTCCAATCCCCACGATTGCGGTCCAACGGCAGGAATTCCATAACTTACGCAGTAGTACTAGCATACTTATGCATAGTATCAATCAATGCTTCAATATACCTCCTCTTCGCTTCCGTCCTACTAACCCCTCTCTGCGCATCCCATGCATCCCATTTATCCCTTTCCCTCTTCAGCTCTTCTCCCTGTAATCCCGCTTCACCATCCTCTCCTTCTCCCCTCGAACTCGGCCGCATCATGACACCATCCACATCCCCCTCCATAGCTTGTTTGTATAATCCATAGAGGCGCAATCGATCTGCAGGAGGTGGCCGCGATGCTCCAGTTTTGGGTATCTTTTTTACTGTGTTGAGCGCGTGGACGAATACTCGGTCTGGCATTTTGGGAAGAGTCAGAGTCGTACAATTGAGAATCTCTGCAGCAGTTCTGGGCAGATATGGTAGGATAGGGTAGATATGCATCGTGAATCAACAGCGCACCACTTACCCACAGAATCCGCCATCTTATCTCGGGACCTTTCCTCCCTCTCTCATCAATCTAGAACAAAATGTCTACTCCAAAGGTTCAGGTTAACTTCTAATGACTTTATTTTCGCCCAGAAATACAGTCCTCACAGAATCCAAGCAAAAATTTCAACAAGCGCAGAGATATTATTAAAGATAGTAAAGTGGGAGCTCTGTAATGAAAGGAAATGCAAATATTAAATGATTGTCATGCGCATCTTTTCGCGTTTGTACCTGCAATGCGTTCAACCGAGGCTCGAATAAGGGTGTGATTACCAGGATTAGCGGTACCGGAAAGGAACGCGCTAGTAATCCTACCTTGGGGATCGATAGACACACCCCCAGGTTCGGAACTTTTAATATGTCGTGAAAGGTTTCTTTGGAGTAAAGTAGCAATATTGGAGAACAGAATATGTTGCGGTTCCTGAGAGACAGGAACATGAGACATGTAGAAGTGACAATTGACAAGTATCTGTAAGGATTCTTGAGGGTTTTCACCCAGTGATCCACAATCATGTTTTCATCGCAAGGGAAGAGCCAATTGAATGGCAACACAAATTAGTTGGGTGCTTAAGAATGGATCCGACGTCGCTGAAACTATGTGTGAAGGATGCACTCGAACACCTCATGAACTCTTTCACACAGCTACCTGAGGAAGAAGCGGATATATGAATCATTTCGAGTTGTGTTTAGAAATTAAATTCTTGGATATCTTCCCATTGCCGACAAGTAACTCCTAAACAAATACACTGCCATGAACTCGACTTCATCTTGACCGCTGCAATTCAATCAATCCGTCCTCGTCTCTTAACGTCTATCAAGATACGAGCTTTTAGCTGAGCACCCGAGTCAAACTTTTAATTCTTCTTTTTGAAGCTGTGGATCATGAACAATTCTCTTCTTGTTTCCTAAGCGCGATCTTCTCTCTTTCCTGTTGGGCGTCATAGATCTTCTTCTTTTCCAAGTACTTTGCCATCATCTTTTTGTTATTCAACGCCATCTCTGCGGCTTTGAAGCCAGCCTCTTTCTTGCCATTAGCACTTCCAAATCCAATCTGCTTGTCAACTTCGCCCCATCCGTCAAGAAAAACACCCACTGTAAATACTGCAAGTTTAGTATTCTTATCCTTCTTGACTGGTCCAATATCCTTGTACGTCAATTTACTGACTTTCGAATTGAGGGCCATATGCAGTTTCTCTTTAGGATTAAGTGCACTCTTAGTTTGTGTCTGAACATTGTCAACGGTTCCTCTTAATCTCCACAAGGGACTATCCAGTTTATTCTCATTGCGCTCTTCTTGTTGAATTTCTTTCGACAATACCATAGCCCAGATACTTTTCAGCCATTCCGATGCACGTGAAACACCATTTTCCGGATCTGAGAGCACAATAGCTGCGACATATGCTTCAAAAATATCTCCCATCGCTTTGATCTTTTCCGGACCTTTCATGGCATGGAAGGTATCCACTGGTAACTTGGCGCGCTTTCCGAAACCATATTTTTGTGCGAAATCCGCTAAAGTGACATTCTTGACAAGTCTTTCACGAAGCTGGGAGCACTTTCCAGGTAGCAAGGCGGGGAATGTCTGTGATATGAGAAGGGTAGAAATGGTGTAGATATATGCATCTCCTACCCATTCCAGGCGTTCATAGCTCAAATCAGTAATGCTACCATTAGTACGGCCATGGTGAGTAAATGCGGCTTGCTCAAGGGTAGGATCATAGACTTCTGGGAGGGGCGGAAGTTCTGATGGAATGGAAGACAAAGTCCATGGTGTAATTTGTAGAGTGGTTAATATTTTCCCAGGATTTCGATTGACAGGTTTGTGAGATGAACTTTCAACACCAGAGCCACCCGAGCCACTAGAACTGCTGTAATTCAAGTCTAACTGCACTTGATCTTGTAATGTGTTCCGAAGTTCGGTTGCTCCTGAAAGTGCCGCAACACCCATCAAGGCCTCAACTTCGCCTATGCCATCTCCACCAAGAAGGTCCTCTAATGCACCCAATAATTTGGAGATTTTCTCATGTGACGAAGAAACGATCTGCAATCTGAATTAGTTCTATACATGTATTACAGCATTTGACTTACATTTCTTTTCTTGTGCTCCTTACCGCTGCCATTCTCGAAGGGAAATGGACGTTTGGATGACATTTCTTGTTTGACTGATTTTCGCAATTTTGCTTTTGAGTTGGATGCATTCACTCTTGCGATACTTGAAATACAAGTACCCTTTTACAAAAGAGCAATGATTCAATCAATCACAGATGGTAATGAGTTCAGATTGCTTAATGAAGAACCGAGGAACTTGTCAATGATATGTATATGACTATAGAACATTCGAAAACTCACCAATCAGGCGAGGACTTCAATATAGGCACGTGATACCCGGATCAATAAACGCCCGAATTCCCGGATAGCGCCGACTAAAATCTATTGAATTGATGAGCTAGATTTGGAAAGCAGATCGAATCCTATATCAGCAAACATGTCGGTCGCGAAGTCGAGACTGCTGGAACTGATGAAGGTAGTGATATGTATAATTGTAATCCCAGAAAATAAGGGCTAATCTCAGTTGTACAGGTCCAATGCACGATCTTTTCAACCACATTCAATCCTGATAGACTCCGAACAGGAAACAAGATCCTTCGACAGAGATTAAAGGGACCGGCGTTGGCTGCATACTACCCACGAAAGATGGCTACAATCAAGGATCTGCAGAAGGCTTATGACGAATATGACGTCGAGACATATGATGATGCCGAGGAAGATAGATTTGAACATATTACTATGTATGTGCATCATCTATGTCAGCATTGGGGAATTCGTGCTAATATAATTTAGTCTGAAAGCGAGAGGAAAGGGAGCGCCAAAAAAGAAGAGGACTGCAGAAGGTATGTGTTATGCAGCGAGCACACAGGCATTTGCTAATAAACTGGTTCAGATTCCAAGAAGTTCAAGGGGAAGAAGAAGTAGACCAGGAAAGGCTTTATATCCAAAATATACCTTGTACAGCACATTGCAAATGTAGCACTATTGGCGTTTGGGGTCAGGTCCCGGGAGGGGTTTATGGTGAAGAGTTGTCAAACTATGGCCAGAATTGGGAATGCCAATTGCAGAAGCTCAGTCAAATGAGAAAGATCATTATGAATCTGCATACATTGCTTTTGAAAGCAATGAAAGCTTGGTTAGAAATACCAATACTGCAAGTGGTGCAGCCTTGAAAAGAACTAGATCCTGCCGTGGTTTCGAAGTACTAGAATCATGCCGATTTCGATTCGAAATCCCTCCCTGCCAGTCCATGGCTTGAACATTCAAGGCTGCAAAGGTTTTCTTGCTATTGTAATTTGGAAGTATACAGTAAAAAAGGTCGTATTTGTTAAGTACTATTCCTATCTAATATCTCCGGGCATGATTCAAAGGCATGGCACCTTCCGTGCTTCTACATTTCCACACAGGTTGCTATTTCGTTAATCGACCATTATGGGAAGACCGTATTCACAAATGAGACCCTCATTTGAATCTTCGGCCCGGAAGGTAATTTACATTCACTAGAGGTAAGCTTTGGAAGTAGTTGAGATCCTTTCAAAGAAGTTATTCTTGTGAGAACTTAAGTGGTATTGGCATTCAGAGGAAGAGGCAAGAGCGATCATGGAGGATCTTTGTGTTCATGAGCTTTCCAATTGTTTCCTCTTGCAGTACTTGATTTACTTTCCTCTTTCATAGACCCTCTTACTCTACCCTGGTCTCATATTACCTGATTGAGAAATCATAAATTTATTCAATCATACAAAGACTCACGGGTAAGATATGCGAGACGATAAAATGTTAAGATTTTGAGAGTGAATATAAAGCTTGCCGAAAGCCCGCACAAAATCACTTTCGATCTTTTTTTTCTTCATCAACGACGAGACCTTCATTCTTTCTTCAAACCTCAAGTCAAAATTTAGTGAATCATACTTTCATTTTTGCATGCCATTTGATAAGAAGGATAGAGCAGCTGCAAAGGATAGACGTTACTTCTCTATCTAAATCTCCTTGGAGCTACGACTCTTATTTGTTTTCTTGATCTTTAATACCTTCATTTCTCTTCATCTACTTTCAACTCATCTACGAGTGAGCCATTCAACAACTGTCTTCGATCTATTCAATCAGTACAATCTGCTTGAGATCATTACTTTCCTTTTAAATCAATCTCATTAAGATATCTCACAAGCAACATGGCTTCCTCAGTTGCTTCCAATGGATCGCCAACCCTTCGTCGTACAATTGATCGTAGCAGCTACGAGAATCCTGGATTCGGTGACGATGCTCTTGATAAATTGACAACAAGAATGGTGAGTTTGCCTCCTCATCAATTGTCATCCCTGCTTTCATCTACTGCCATTCGTGTGCTTCTTGATCCCCCCTTTGACAAATGTACTATTTCTTACAATGCCATTCCGTTTTGAGTGGGCTCATGGGCAGAGTCCTTGCTGCTTGCCTTCCAATCAAACCTCATTTATGCTATCTCATTTTCCAAATATCTTGCACATCTTACTGACCAATATTGATCCAGGACAATGCTAATACTCTCAAAAAGGCCGCTGCAGCTCTATCAACAAACAAGTTGGGCAACCAAGCTGCTCCTAAGGTAACAATCTCATCCCTTACTGCTTTAGCACATATTAACGGATACAGAAGATGAAGTTAAGCCACGAGACTTTTACCGCCCCTGCTACTGCCGCTCCTTCGTTCCCAAACTCCACTTTCGATAAGTCGCCAAATCCAGTCGATAAGTTATTGGCCAAGCTTTCAGAGCAACAAGCAGTTCTCAACCGACAACATGAGGCTCTGAGAAATTCAGATGACTACGGCTCGAGCAATTCACGAACCCTCGACTACTGTTCTGCTCCTACTTCTGTTCCGATTACACCTGCCACCGAGAATTTTGAGTCTGGCACGGCTACAACAGCTCCAACCACTCGTCCTCAGAGTCGGGGTGATGGCGATAACCAGCCTAGTGCCGAGGAGGTTCTACGTCTCAAGATTGAGTTGGAGGCTGCAAAGGGAAGAATTGCACGCATGGACCAAGAGCTTGCACAAAACCGAATTACAAAGCATACTATTGACCAAGCTATCGGTAGTGTTTCCGAAGCAGACTTTCCTCTCGGAAATGTCTCAGACACCACTGCTGGAATCCCTTCAAACCATTTCCGTCCTCACGTCGCTCGTGAAAGCTCTTGGGCCAACCAGGAAGATGCACATTCTGACCATAGTGATGCTCTTTCCGCAAGTGGTTACAATCGTACTCGAGCCATTTGGGGCAACAACAAACCAAATTTTCCGAATGCTCCACCAATGCCTTCCTTCCCACCTTCTGATCCACATACTAATGGACAGTGGATGGGTCGTGGTGGCTGCACTCAACCATTCGTTGAGCCAAACATGGCGTTTGGCGGGCCACCTCCAAACTCCTTTCGTGGCGAGAGATACGAGCATGACATGACAATGCCTAGTGGTGGAGTCCGTCGTACCAATGGCAACAGATTCAACAATCGCAATATAGGTTCTATGCCTTACTCAAGCAGTTCAAGCTCCTTCGAAGGTTTCACACCCGCTTCAAGTTCTTATGGATCTATGGGGGGAATTCCAACTCCATTGGGCAATCAGATTAATATGGGTATGAACATGGGAAGCGCAATGTACTCGGGATATCAACCTCAGCCAATAGGAACACCTCTTTCACCACATGCACCAGAGTTCACTTCGGCCAGTGGAACATGGAAGACTGAGGTAAGCATCAGTTAATTGCTTCCGCTGCATTCACTAACTTGTTTTCAGTCGGTTGCTAACGAGGGCCATCAAACTTATCTACCAACTACTGAGCCATTGAACTATCGTCGTCTCTTGGACCGAACCGTCAACTGTAACTGGAAGTATATCGTTGACAAAATCGTCTGCAATAATGACCAGCAAGCTTCGATCTTCTTGCAACAGAAGCTCAAGGTTGGTACGACCGAACAGAAGTATGATATTGTTGAGGCTATTGTTGCCCAGGCCTATCCCCTAATGGTCAATCGCTTTGGCAACTTCTTGGTTCAACGATGCTTTGAGCACGGTACTCCAGAGCAAGTCATCAAAATTGCAGAGGCTATCCGTGGCAATACTCTCAATCTTTCTATGGATGCTTTTGGTTGCCATGTTGTTCAAAAGGCCTTTGATTCTGTTCCAGAAGATTACAAGGCTATTATGGTCCACGAATTGCTCCGTAGAATTCCCGAGACCGTTATTCATAGATATGCTTGTCATGTCTGGCAGAAGTTGTTCGAACTTCGCTGGACTGAGTCTCCTCCTCAGATCATGAAGTACGTCAATGAAGCCCTTCGTGGAATGTGGCACGAAGTTGCTCTTGGTGAGACTGGTAGTTTGGTTGTTCAGAACATCTTCGAGAATTGCTTGGAAGAAGACAAGGTATGTTGTTCATTCACTCCATATCGAACTGGATCTAATTGTATGTAGCGTCCTTGTATTGAAGAAGTCCTCGCTAGCATTGACATCGTTGCTCATGGGCAATTCGGCAATTGGTGTATTCAACACATCTGTGAGCATGGAGCACCAGCCGATCGTAGCCGAGCTATCGACCATGTTATTCGCTACGCTTCTGAGTACAGCATGGATCAATTCGCTTCTAAAGTTGTTGAAAAGTGCCTCAAGATTGGCGGTGTCGATTTTCTTGGTCGTTATCTTGATCGTGTCTGTGAAGGTCGCCTCGATCGTCCTCGCATCCCTTTGATCGATATTGCCAGTGATCAATATGGCAATTACTTGATCCAGTACATTTTGCAACACTCCAACCCACAACATCGAGAAATTGTTGCTTCTCATATCCGCAAGCATATGGTCTCTCTTCGTGGTTCAAAGTTTGGTTCCCGAGTTGGTATGCTCTGCACTAACCCTGCCCTTCAAACTCGTCCAGGCCCAGGCTCTGGTCCGGCTATCAGTAGCGCTCCACCACCACGCATGCCACCAACTAATGTTCGATACGGTGGTGCCTACCGCTAATCTTCTTACAACCGATCATTTGCTTTTCCTGCTTTGTCATATTAACTTTTGTGTTCTGGGTCTCTTCACGATCTTTACAAAGACATGATTTTATGCAACCAAGATAACACTACAACATATCCTCAGGGTTTTTTTTGTTTTCCGGCTTTCGGTCTCTCATATCTATGGAAACTTTACATTGGTTCTTCATTACTCAGCAGATACAAAGTCAAGCTTGTATTGTCCACACTCTAGCTGTAAATTGGGATTCCCCTTCGTCGACTTACGACATGTTCATTCTGTTTAATCAACATTATCTTTGAAAAGCTATTCTACCATAACGAGTCATCCTAAGCTGAGGATCATCTTCAGTACTTTGGACAGATCATAGTTACTACTTTTGCATTATGTTATGCGAGGGGTGATATATTTTCGAGGCTCTTGTCGCCAAAATCTTCTCTTTTTATCGACTTTTGAATCATCCATTGTGTGGAGGTTTACTCCGCTTTAGTGTTTGTTCTCAGATCAGATATACTGTCTCTCCTTTTTTTTTGTCAGATGGAAATTTTTTCCGGTGTGGTAGAAATTAATGTGGTGGAGAGGTTTGATCATACTCATATACTTCATTGTGCTCGTTCTGCTTGTACTTAAACAACTAAAAAAACACCTAGAGCTTTGTTATATAGTCACTCATTAGTAAATATAAGCCTTTGGTCAATATCATTGAGGCAGTCATACGTGTTCACTATAAGTACTGTGTATTTGTATAGAGGAGGAAGTGGCTTCGTGTTTTACAAGAAAAATGCATAAAAGGGAAGAAATATAATGAAGCTTGATCTTAATTTTGATTATTTGGGTACAGTGCAAAGAACTAAACACCAAATCATCTCATCCCAGGTCATAAAAATACATGTCCTTCATTCATCAAAGCCTGAAGCATTGCACCTAGAATCCAAAAGCACACCAAACCTTCCAGACCCCGATCCCATATTCCAATCATCAGTATATCAATCATCCTCAATATCATCATCGCTCAAAACAAATTTCTGCTCCAACTGCTGCACAGGCATTGCCCTCTCGCTACCAATTCCCTTCTTCAAAACAATTCCCATATTCCCACCCCGTTTCTTCCGAGGCGTACCCATACCCTCACCATTTGGTTTATCGGTGGCCCAATTCTCTGTATTGGGATTGGGAGAATCGGTTTCGGAGGAGGGGGAGGTGGGTTCATCGGTCGTTTGCGCGGGACCGATGCCGGTGAAGGTTGTTATTCTTGAGAGGGAGGCGAGGAGGGGGTTGGTTTGGAAGGTGGGTGTGGATGTGGATGTGGAGGTGGAGGTGGAGGAGGAAGAGGAGAATTGGTTGCGGGATTGGTGGGATGATGATTCGGATTTGGAGATTTGAATCATGTAGGGCAGACGCTCGAGGAGCATTTCTGTGCGGGCGGAGATGCCGAGGGTGAGGAGCGGTGGGGTGTCTTCTTCTTTTGATACATTGGGTTTGGATTTCGATTGTGAGGACAATGGGGCAGCGTTTTTGGTTTTCCAACTTTCCACTGTGCCAGTTTTAGGACGAGCGAATGCGGCGGCGCCAGACGTGATGTTTGAGAAATTCGTATTCGTGAGACCGGCTTCTCCTTTCATTAAACGTGCAACCCAGAGATCTAACGTACTTTCCATCTCCTCTTTCATGCGCCAGAGTTTGAGACTGGTGGGATAGAACATTTTATGTGCATCGCCTGTTTTGCCAGTTCTGAATCCGGCTGCTGCGGGTGCTTTACGAGATACAGGGTGAGGAAGTGAGAAAAGGATACCGCGGACGGCAATTTGAAAAGACATTTCGTCTTGGCGGAGAATGTCGCCTCCGGTGCCTGTAATACCCCCACCGAAGCCAGAGGATTGAAGGGACCCGTCCCAGGAGGGACAAAGGAGATCGCTGTCGGAGAGCGCGTCGATGCAACCATTTACATGATCAAGGGATGAGAATTCAAAGGAAGAGGGTGATGCTTCGCATGAGAGGATGTAATTTTCGTGGAGGGCAGCGATGAAGGTTGGAGTATCGGTGCCAGTCTCGTCGATAAGCTCGTTTATGTTTACTTCAGTTTTCTTGGGACGGGAGTTATGAGATAAGAAGTGAGGTAAAGATTCCACGTCGCCGTCTACTCTCCCTTCGCGCTTGTTATAAACAACCTTCCCGACGGCATGGAAAATTCCCAAGCTAGCTTCGCGGCGAGTGATCAGTTCCAACGATTCCTCTTCCATCTTGGTCAAAGATGTATCCTTGCTTGTTTTCTTCGCCTTGCCGAAAACAACTTTTCCTCCCCAGTCATCAACATCTCCTCTTAGACACATAAATTCTAGGGAGCCAATTGCACTCCTAATATCGCCCACCTCGCCCAGCTTTCTCAATACCTGAGGTCCCGGTGTCTTTCTCCTGCCTGAGTTTCTTGACTCTTTTTGTACTACTGTCTCAAGGGCTTTTGCTAAAATGGTAGGGGCAATAGCATTGAATTCTATCACTCCTACTCCTGGATGTTGAAGAATCTCTGGCCCAAGAAGACGATGCGCAGTGAAGCTATCTGCAGACGCTGAGGTCGTTGTAAGCAATGTTTCTGATATAATCATTACCACAGGAGTGATATGATCATTTTTAGCTTGAGGATTGTATGGCATTGAAAAAGGAGGAGTATTAGATGCAAGGTATTGAAGTATCGCAGATCGAAATGATTGCAAGGCACTCGAAGAACGTGTGAAAGTGTTTGGAAATTCTTCGACTAGTATAATTTGCTTCCTTCGATCCAACGGTTTTACTTCTGCTTTTGTTGGAATATTTCCATGGTCATCGGAAAACAAATCTAGTTGACCAAACTTTCCACCTCGACCCATGAACTCCTCAAATTGTGCAGCCATTGATTGAAAGCCGTCTGAGGAAGCGATTGATCCAACAGGGTTCCTCCATTCTAGAATATCACACCCCATATCTTTCGCTAATAGCTGTACTGTTGTCGTCTTTCCAGTTCCGGCAGCACCCTTCAAGATCAATAACCGGTGTCTCATCTGCCCTCTTATGACATTATCAAGCCAGGTTCGAACATCCATTACTTTCTTCTTGTGTACTCCAAGCTCCTCAAGATTATTTGGTCCAAAACGTTCAGCCCAAGGTCGGGTATCCTCTTCTTCAACCACATGTTCTACTGCCGAAGCCTGAGACGGTCTGACAAATCTCTGGCTGGTGCTGGGTGTGTTTGTGCCTGAGTTTGTGAATACGTTCTTTCCAGCTCCCCGTTTCGCGGCTAGCCCAACTATGCTAATTGGTTGCGCTCGATTTTCTCCCAAATCATCGTCATCTGATGTTAAATCGTCTATTAAATCAGCCTCCTGCTGAATATCTCTCGAATTGAGAACCTTAATTCTTTGTTTGGGTATCGTCTCGCCTTCTCCTTGTGCTTGCTGCCTCTGTGATTGCCTTGTAAACAATGTATGAATATCTGCATTTTGCCGCTTTTCCTCAAATCTTCCTTCACTTCTTGATTTCTCTGGACTTGTGCTGGGGCTCTTTGTGGTTGACTTCTTACGATGATTTGGTAGGTATATCGAGGCAGCGCTGTGAGAATTAATGGCAGTTTTTGCTGGAGGTTTTAAAAAAGAAGATGATCTGGTGGAGTTACTTGATTGCGACATAGACCTTACGACAGGCTCCGAAGAGCTCGATCTTGGTGGTGGAGAGTGTGCCAAACTGCTCAATCGACTTTTGAATTTGTTCACCTCAACGGATTGATTGTCTTCGTTATCAGAAGTATGGGGAGAGGATTCCACAACATTGCGCTTCCGTCTCTTTGCTGGAGGTGCCATGACGGCAATGGTATATTCTTACCGGGAAACATAACCTTACTCATCAGAAAGCCTAAAGTTTGGTGGGTCGACGTGATAGTTGCCTAGAAGATCGAATGAAAGCTCAATCTTGAAGTAAATCTTGCATTGAAGCAACAACATCAAACATTAAAAGCTTATCTTATCGATGTGTAGTCACATGATCGTATGAACATTATGTAATCTATGTTATCATTTTTTAGAACAGGATACTGCACTACCCCCTTTCAGTGAAAACAAAAACACCAATATTCCAATTGGTATCAACTTATAATACGATTGCTCTTAAATAACCATATCGTCATACATTTTGCTATATAATCAGGCATATGATTTACTATAATACTAGTATAGAAAAAAATACCGTCTACGCCATACAAAAACTTCGGCACAATGATTTTCTCGCAGGCTCTAATAAAGCACAAGTAGCTGTACGATTCTGTTCTCCGGACTTCATTTGGATGGATACGAATTTACTTCTGGGCCACTTATTATTCGATATGGAGATAAATCCTGTGGACTAAAACGCACGCCGCATCACTTGAAAAGGATTTTGATCATTCTGTACAACAGCCAAGTTTACCATGTTTGGATGCAGGCCGATTAAATCTTGATTAGAATGGAAATCCTGTTCGTCTACCTGGTTTTGATTCGAGCCAAAACAGCTTTTTCGTGATGATTTTACGTATTGGCTGTCTGTTTCGTATGTTTTAAGTGGTCGCATGAAGATTATCTGGTTCCTTTGACTTCCAGTGTGGTCAGCAATCACTGGGCTATGCGAATGCCCATGACAGAGGCTTTTGTAAAGCAGAAATCTGTTGAGGAAATCATGTCTCGTGGTTCAGTTACACCATGATTTATGGCTATACACAGCCTAACTATGCATACTTGGCAGGGCCCCGCGTTGGTGAATATTTGTATTTGTGCTGTTGCCTTCTTGCCTTCAATAAGCACAGCATATGATTCATTTAAGTGAACAGAGAAGGGATGAGTGTCAGCGCAAACGAACAAGCCATTATGCAGTTTGTATGTCCTTTATAATCTCTTTTTCACATCAATACTTCCCCTTACAGGATGGGCTTATTCGCTTTTCATTCTTATTGGAAGTATTAAACACGCAAATTGATTTTTCATCCGCTCTACGTACTGCCTTGTAGTTGATTGGTCTGGAGTCTAGTGACTTGTCAGCCTCAACTTCTAGAAGTTTATTCTTTTCCTTTCGTTCAAGGGGGGTAATGCATCTATAATGTCAGACTATATAAAAACCCTGTGCTATTGAGGATCAAAATTCAGCCTTCTCGTGCCCTATGTTTACACAGATTGATGAAAATGAATCCGTAAAACCAGGATTGAGTAAGTCTTTAGCATACTGACCCAGCCATTATTTCTCGGGGTCGCTCAAATGAAAACAAATGATCAGAGGCTGCATTACTGGCGGTATATATACATCTCTCATCCCCACTTTTCGTCCATTGTCATTTTATGACTTGCTTCATTAAATTGAGTGAAAGGAGTCTACAATGCCAGAACGAAAGTACATTGACGAACGTGTAAATTTTGTTCATCCAGAATGGTATGTTGCATTTTTTACTCATTCAGGCGACTGGTATATCGAATGTTCGCTAATGGAGGTCCAAGGACACGGTCACAGGCTACTGGTAATAACGTGGGTGATTATGCCATCGCAATCGAAGCAAACCAGCACCACATCAACCTGAACAGCAACTTGGACGCTAAGTGAGAATTGCCTCGAACTCTCAGAACACTCTACAATTAGCTAATTTCCTAAAACAGGATTCAAAATCCATTATCTGGAATCCCAACAACCTTACTATTTGATCAGGTTGAAGCATTTGCAACTAAGCACAAACTACTCGATATCCTTCCAACATTGGTTAAAGGGGCACTGGTGGCACAAGATCCAACTAATTACGAAGATATTAGAGGTGAAAATGCCTTGAATGATGAAGAGATTGAATGTTTGAGGGACGAGATCCTTCATAGATGGAAACAGCCATGGGCGTTGTATATCACTATTATTACATGCTCCATTGGGTATTTCTCCATTTCACCACAACACTATTTGACTAGCCTTCTGACTTTCGTCATAACAGAGCTGCCGTTCAAGGCTGGGACCAAACAGGTGGGTTAACTATAATATTTCATACTCATGCTGAAGAGAGTACTTGACAACAAGATAGGGATGATTCGGAAGATCAAATTTGATCCGAATACAGACTTTAAAATGATTCAAACAAGAACAACTTCGAACGTCTCTCCTCATTGTCCTAGTGGACTCAGAATAATTTCTATTGTGATTGATCTAAATCCTTCTATTTATCACGACATAATCATTAATTGATAAACAAATGTAGGCTCAAACGGTGCAAATTTATCGTTTCCGGACCTCTTTGACATTGGAGGAAAATCTACTCGCGATACGATGCTAGTTGGACTCTGTAATGCCGCCCCCTATATCAGCAGTGCATTTGTAGGCTGCTGGGTATCTGATCCTCTCAACAATTACTTCGGACGCCGAGGAACCATATTTGTTTCCGGAAACTTTTGCCTTTGGAGTGTGATAGGTAGTGCGTTCACCACAACATGGCAGGAACTTTTCATTTGTCGTCTTATACTAGGACTTGGAATGGGCGCGAAAGCTTCGACAGTTCCGGTATATGCGGCGGAAAATTCACCTGCAGGTACATTCGCTCCTGTTTCACCTCAACTCAATTTCGTGATTTTAAAGCTAATTCTTAATTAGCTATTCGAGGTGCGCTCGTCATGTCCTGGCAAGTATGGAATGCATTTGGAATCTTTCTCGGCTTTTGCGCAAATCTAATAGTCGCCAACATTCCTCGAATAGCCTGGCGTCTCCAACTCGGCTCTGCATTCATACCTGCCGTACCTCTCTGTATCCTTATCTTCTATTGCCCAGAGAGTCCCCGCTGGTATATGAAGAAGGGGCGATATCCAGAAGCGTATCAATCTTTGTTGAAACTTCGAAACAATCCTCTACAAGCTGCGCGAGATCTTTACTACATCCACTCACAGCTTGAACTGGAGGCTGAGATTGTTGGAAATCATACTTATTTGACAAGGTTTACACAGTTGTTCACGGTGCCTCGCTTAAGAAGAGCGACACTGGCTAGCTTTACAGTCATGTTGGCTCAACAAATGTGTGGAATCAATGTGATTGCGTTTTATTCATCGACTGTCTTTCAGAAGGCTGGTGCTGGGAGGATCAATGCACTTTTAGCTTCGTGGGGATTTGGTCTTGTTAATTTCCTTTTTGCGTGGCCAGCCATCTGGACAATTGATACTTATGGCAGGCGAACCTTATTATTATTTACTTTTCCTAATATGGCTTGGAGTATACTTGCGGTGGCACTCTGTTCATTGATACCAGACTCCAGTAGAGCGCATTTAAGCCTTATGGCGCTGTTTATATATGTTTATGCTGCTTTCTATAGCCCTGGAGCAGGCCCAGTCCCATTTACATACTCTGCTGAGGTGTTCCCGCTATCGCATCGTGAAGTTGGAATGGGTTGGGCTGTTGCTACGAACTTTTTCTGGGCCGCTGTGCTCAGCATTACTTTACCCAGAATGCTTGATATCTTTACTGTTACCGTAGGTTATACTCTCATCTGAATCAGAGCCTTTCCCTTAACTTGGTTGCTAATGTCTCATACAGGGAACGTTCGGTTTCTACGCCGGACTAAATGTCATATCATTATGCATGATATTTTTGTGGGTACCGGAAACCAAGCAACGGACACTCGAAGAACTAAATTTTGTGTTTGCTGTTCCCACACGTACACATATGCACTACCAGCTTACTAAAGCTCTACCGTGGGCTATCTCCTCTTCTCGTTACAGCAGAGAAAATCATTGACTAAATCAAATAGATGGTGGATAAAACGACATGTATTGCAGCAGAAGTACGCAACCCTTGAATCACTATACGATTTTGAGAAACCGATAGGCCAGCGGGAAATCGACGAATTGTATGAAAATGACAGATTGAGAGCTCAGAGAACACAAAATACTGAGTGGACGGCAAAGCGTCAGAAACATAGTTTTGGTGCAGGGAGGGAGGCCTTGAGAGGAAGCACTCCGATTGGCATGAGGGATCTATAACCTCTCATCATCGAGGTGCTGTATTCTGTTTCAACCAGATTTAAAACGTTCAATTTTATGGAGGTATTTCCCATTCATCTCAGCTGATCTACTAATTTAAGCAACCTTGAATTACTCATTCATATGGCAACGAAATGGAAATCGCTTATCTCTTGACTTTATATTGCAAATAACCAACAATCATTAGGTTCAGTGTTCGAGTTGACCTGGAGATATGAGATTGTGTGGAATAATTCACAATTGTGAACTCCTTTAATGCAAGTATACTTTGAATCTTAAGTGCCTATTATTCAACCTAATAGCTAAGATCCAAACGACTGAAGAAGTCCCGATATATCCGATATGTATCCGCCACCAGTCTTCTATGCCACGCATGCTAAGCTCATTGCGCAACGCATCCGAGTTCCCCGCAGTGAACCACGCTTGTTTTCACATCCCCCGCATCTCAGTACCGCCCAAAAGCTCTGTCGTATATGTTAACCGTGTATTGAAAGCCGATATATGTCCGAGGTGCGTTCATATGGTAGTATCCTTGATTCATAGATGAATTATATACCGTTATCTATTGTTATTATCTGTTCTTGTCCAAATTATCATATTTCAAGGAATACAAAAACAAAATGCTTCAAGCAACTCTATCCCTCCCAATATGGGCACTCATCACGATCCCAGCATTCATATACATCTTAAGTATCTTATCCCTTGCGATCATCGATCCTCTCCGCCATATCCCAGGACCGCTCCTCGCACGCTTCACTCGGGCCTGGTATTGTTGGGAAATATACAAAGGTTCTTTTGAACGTACCAACCAACAATTACACACTCGCTATGGTCCTATTGTCCGCATCGCACCACATGAATACTCAATTGATGATGTCAATTCTGCCAAAGTCATCTACTCTACTGGTGGAGGAAGTTTCCCCAAAGCACCATGGTATTGGTCATGGCAGCCTCCAAATCCAAACAAAGCTTCGCTGTTTTCGGATCTAAATTCACATCGCCATTCTACCCAGCGACGGAAGGTCGCAAATTACTTTAGTATGAGTTCGTTGGTTGGGTATGAAGGTTATGTGGATAATTGTACTGAGTTACTATCACGACGCTTCATGGAACTGGCAAATTCGGAAAAAATTCTTGATATGCAGCATTGGTTACAATGCTATGCATTTGATGCTATAGGAGAAATCACGTTCGGTAAACGCTTTGGCTTTTTGGATATGGGAGAGGATAAGGATGGTGTTTTTGAGGCAATTGATAGTAGAGGATTTTATTCTACGTTTATCGGGATTTGGAGCTGGATTCACGCTTGGATATATCCGTTGTTGCCCAGTACTGGTGGACATGGATATGTAGCCACGTATACGGAGAAAATAATTGCAGAAAAGGTGAAGTTGTTGAAGGACCCAAGAAGTGGAGAGACGGAGAAAGAAGGAACTCCAGATATTATGACGAGGGTTCTGATGGCTTCTGAAAAGGACCCAGAAAAGGTTACAGATCTATTCACCACATGTCATTCCAACATTGCTGCAGGGAGTGATACAACAGCTATTACCCTTTCGAGTATGCTATACCACTTATTGAAGTACCCAGAAAATTATCAAAATCTGCGGAATGAAATTGAAATGGCGGCACAGGAGGGAAGAATATCAGATCCTATTACTTTCAAAGAAGCCCAAGGGCTACCTTATCTACAAGCGGTTATCAAAGAAGGTTTAAGAGTCCATCCTGCTGTGGGTCTAGGACTACAACGAGTCGTGCCGGCCGAAGGTACCACCATCGCAAATCAATTCATACCAGGTGGTTCGACAGTTGGCATCAATGCATATGTTGCTCATCAAATACTTCGGTCTGGGGTTTAGATGCAGATACATGGAGACCCGAGAGATGGTTCGAAATTGAGGGACAAGGTCGAGGTGGGGAAGTGGAAAAGTACTTCTTCTCTTTTGGCATGGGATCGAGAACTTGTATTGGTAAGAATATTAGTTTGTTGGAGATGAGCAAATTGATACCGCAATTGGTGAGGAGATTTGATTTTGAGTTGGATGCGGATGTAGAGAGAAATGGGGGATTGATTTGTCAGAATAGATGGTTTGTGAAGCAAAAGAATTTCAGAGTAAGGGTGTTGGGAAGAAGGAACGATAGTAAATTCGCGTAGGATCGGGTTTTCTGCTGAATTTGTAAAATCTTGATTGAGGTTGTTCATTACAAGTTTTTGGTACTGGAAATTCGGTTTTGGCAATCGTCGATGAGAAGGGAATACTTAGGGTAAACATGATTGAGTCAGGAACTTGTCGAGGAGCAACCTTCATTTGATTCCAATAAAGATTCAATTTTACGTCTTGATGGAAGTTCGATAATGAGTAACGTATGTGATGTTATGTAATAGGGGCTATTTGGAATTTAAAACAATGTTGCCAGTCTCTCCAAACACCATTATGTAAAACTTCACGCTAAGATAGCTCCAACACACACCCGAATCAATGACCTCATTATGCTTCCAAATTATCCATTCCTTCCTATCTCAAAACAACCCTCCATCTATTCCTCCCTCCTCCATTCCTCAAAAATGTCTCAACCATTCGTCCTAACCCTCCGCCTCGACGCCGCTTCCGAGAAACTTCTTACAGCCCTCCGAACCCGCTATTTTCCCTCTTCTCGCAACTACCTCAACGCACATGTGACTCTCTTCCATGCTCTCCCCTCTTCCCAACATTCTCTCTACAAATCCATCCTCTCTTCCCTCTCTTCACGAGAACAAAAATTCAAAGTGGGAATTAAAGATCCTTTTCCGCTGGGAAAAAAAGGTGTAGCACTAAACATCGCTTCTTTCAAATTACGGAAAATCCATGAAGAATTGCTGGGAGAGTTGAGAGAGAAGGGAGTGCAATTGACGGAACAGGATGGGAGGAAAATAAAACCGCATGTTACGGTGCAGAATAAGGTGGGAGAGGAGGAGGCAAAGAGAACGTTGGAAGAGGTCAGGAGGGAGTGGATGAATGGGGGTGGGGAGGGCGGAATAGGGGGAGTGGCTGAGGCGCTTAGTTTGTGGAGGTATGAGGTTGGTGGGGAGTGGACGCATTTGGAGGATTTTGAGTTTGTGTGATGGGGATTGAGCGTGGAGGAGGGAGGGGACACGCGGATGTCATCGTAATGCCAAATTTGGAGGGTACTGTCAACGAAAAATGATTGAGATATTTGGTATCTCTAAACAAAAGTTCCCACGCACCCATAACGCTGCATCTAAGAGTCGACTTTCTTCCATTTCTAAAACAATTTCAAGCCTAGTTTTGGAATACTAATATAATAAATTTCTCTTCTGGCAACCTTTCTGTCCGACTTTCTCGAAAGCGTTTTCCACCCATACTTCCGAAAGTCCAAGAATCTTGGTTTCCAAACTTCCATGACTACCAACTTCAAAGAAAGTTAAAACCCCAACAATAACCCTCTACGCAGTACCCAAAATCAGCGGTCCCTATATCAAATTATCAGCACCACCCCTTCACCATCACCACTCTCCCCACCATAACATACCATAAACACAAAATTCCGATTTACAATCTTCCAACTCCCATTCGCTTTCCTCCACGTATCTTCATATCTCCCTGTCGCCAAAAGCGTATGACTATCATCCTGAACAACCGGCGCTATATCCGGCAAGAAAAAATGACTGGCCTGGAGATACGTCACAGAGATTGCTGTAGTAGCAGTACATATGGCTATATATTGCGTACCGTATCTATGATGCGTCCCAGCGAATGTAGCGATCTGGATTGAGATTGCATGGGTGATATTTTGTAATCCGTAGAGAATGGGGAAGGGTTCTGAGTAATTTGCTCGGGCGTCGGGGGCGAAGATACGGGAGAATGCTTGCCACTGGGTTTGGGGATGGGGGTTAGGATTGGAGGTACATGGTGCGTGATAGTTGGGAGGGGGATTGTGGGGAGTGGGAGAAAATTGGTTTAGACAGTTTGATTCTTACGTTACGCCCGTCAATGGCAAATGCATAGAGTGATAGTGTGTTACGGATGGTTTCTGTGGCGATGGGATCGGTGAGAGGGGATATGGGGAGGAGTTCTGCGAGTTGGGATAATGATGCGGGACCGGGGGTGATGGTGGGACATTGTGAGGATGCTGAGGAGAGGGAATGAGAGATGAGTGGTGATGATGGCCAGGAGTTTGAGAAATTGCATTTTTAAGTATCAATGACTGAATGGTCGGAAGAGGGTTGGGGTAGGAAGGTATGCAGTTGAGTGGTTTCAGAAAAATTGCTGCTCTTTACATGGGATGAAAGAGATACAGGTGCAGATATGATGGTTTACCCCTCACCTGCTCTTATCCCACCTCATGACGATGTAACGCTATATCTTGATGTAACTATACCGTCCATGATTCCATACGCAGCCTGTAAGATCTATGTGGCTTTCTGCAAGGCTCCTGATATATTTGAGAAACCGGCAAAGCTCCTCATGATCTCGCTACGACATAAAGGATCATGGAATGGTTTCCAATGTAGAATGATGATTGGTTGATTTAACATGCCAAAAACCTTCGTTGCAAAATTTAAAATTGTTATAACTATTTGAAAAAACAATTCTGGGGATGAGACATAAATCGCCCAGCTTATAGAAATCTTTCAGCTATGAAATTTGCTCATAAAAGTTCCTAATTAACAGCTTCTTGGCTTGAAGCGTACATAAGCAAGATAGTATAAATCATAAATTATATTTCGAGAACCAAAAAGCATATCCTCATAGAATTCAAGCAAATTCAAAATCTGTAAAATTCCCTCCCCATCTTCTCGATCTCCTTAACAAACTGATGCATCCGACTAACTACTTCTCTCTTCCATCTGCGCACAAGCGCTCCCTATCTCACGCTATCATGGAGCTTAAATCCCAGAAAAAGGTCTGCATTTATTCGCTGCGCAAAATCCATCACAGCAAGATCCTAGGAATTGTCCGTTTCGGTAGCAATCGCCTGTGTTTATGAGATTAGCATCTGTCTCTCTCTCTCTCTCTCTCTCTCTCTCTTTTCCTCTTCTTTTTTTCACATTGGCGCCTTCTCTTCTTTCCCTCTTATTCCCACTCCTATCTCCGTCCTTTTTTGTCTCCTTCGTGCACAGCTTTCCAGATCCAAACTCAAACTCAATCCCACAAAGAAAGAAAGAAAAAATAAGAAGAAAAAATACTTACTATAATTAGGAATACACCTCTCATCCGTAACCTGGCAGCTCACCCCGGTAATAGGTGTCGGGGGGCCTACACTAACAATGCCTCCGTTGTTTACTAGTGCAGCGGCGTTATCATGATAGAAGGTACAGAGGTTGAAGACGTCGAAGTTGGAGGAGCGGAGGAGAGAGATGGAGAGGGGGTTATCTGGGGAGGGATGGTGTTAGTCTCTTTTTCTGGATTCAGGGGGGAGATGGATGAGGGGAAAGGTTGTGGGAAAAGAGGAGAAGAGGAGAGGGGACATGGAGGGAAAACGTACTAGTAGCATGAAACTGTCCATCCGCAGGAATAGTCAAACTATAACTCGCCGGACCCCCGATAAGCGTAATATCCACATCGAAGAAATCGGTAGGAGCAGCTGCGACACCGCTAATAGCCGCGAGACCAAGAGTCAATAGGGTGGAGAATTGCATTTCTGATCGTCTGAAAGATTTTAGATTGATATCTGAATGTATAACAGAGTGATGGTGAGCAGAAACTCCAAATTTAAGGGAGGATCCCGAGTTTATATATCCCATTCCCCCAGACTGTCATGTCATCACTTCCTTACTTCGTATATCTAGCTACTCCGCCTCTGGGGTATACACCCATACATCATGAGCTTAGTCACATCACCCTGTTGTCGTTGAGCTGTCAGATTATCGCTCGTACCCGTCAATCAAGACTAGCTACCTGAGACCCCGGATTTTCCTCATATACGACTAAGGCGTTCAGATTTCCGTGTAAGGATGGACAAATCCGAAATACGAGCATGTATCCATCATTACTGCGACTCAGCTCTCCCCGGAAACCACAACTGTCTTAAGATCCCACACTAGTAAAGACTACCAGCACATAAGAGCTCAAAATCACGAAGTTTTTTTGGGAATCTTATAAATAATCTGACATGACAATTCACGCGCTATGGCGTGATGTGGAGAAACAATTCTTCAGGTGATGGCGCGCGGATTTAGTGAGGTTCGTGATGATGGTTAGGCGATGAAGTTATGGTCTGATGTCCTGCTTACTGCCAAGACGGATCCGTGCTGAGGCTGAAGAGATGCTGTGCTACGATACGATATGGCTTGTGATTCACGTGAGGGATACGAGGATGGGGTTGATGATGACTTGGAGAATAAGGCGAATGAATACGAATGGCGGTATTGAGGTGGAAGCTGGATATTGGGCGACTAGAAGATTTCGGTCTATGGCTCCAATTAAATCACTCAAGTAGTTTGATGCTGAATTTACTTTGAAGATTGTAAGTATTGAGAATTTACTTAGTAATTCCGGACTATCGAACACTTTACCAATAAGCTCGAGCTTGTTGTATTATTGTCATCTGGAACCCACTTGGCATTTGTGTTTTTTTTTCAATTCGCAGGTAGTGAAATCCTAGGGGACGGAATAAGACATTGAGGCCTTTGTGCAAAATTAAGTCGCTTAGTGGATTACCACTTGGAAATGAACATATAAGGCTCCTTCAAAAATTCAAAAGCCAACGCGCGTGTATTATTCAGTACTATCCTAACTTGCTAAATACGAGACGAGACACTTGTCCAATCTGGTCTCTATGATCCTTAGCTGGAACCAGCCATTCAGGATATGCATAGGGATATGCATATGTCCTCAATTACCCTCCACATTCATAACGGTTCGAACGTGTTCGAACTTAAGAAGCTCACCCTTGTGACTAGCGAGCAACTTGGCCGTCTTCAAAATATTCTTAATCTGTCTTCCATTAATGTTTGCGTCCGCCAATTTGCTAATCTCAACCTCAGTGATTTGATGATGATGTTCCTGATCCTCTTCACGCGATAGGAAATTTCTCCAAATCTTCTCTCTAGCATTTCTGTCCAAATCCTTGTAATCCATGCTTAGATGAATGCGTGATTCGAAAGCAGGATCGATATTTTTTACACGATTCGTAGTCATGAACAAGATCCCCTCATAATATTCAAGTGTTCGTAGAAAGATCGAAACAATCTTATTACGTTCAAGTGAGTTTGAAGTTCTTGCCTCAAGGTAAACATCACATTTGTCCAACAATAGAACCGCATTCCAATTGGTGACCATCTGAAGGACTGAACTTAAGGCAGATTCGACATTTTTGGATTCTGTGCCTAGATCGCCGGCTGAAAGCATGTAGAGTGGAACTCGCATCTGCTCGGCGACAGACTCAGCAGTTAAGGTCTTTCCTATTCCAGGGCCACCCGAAAGCAGAAAGATTATGCCTTTGCCCTTGCCCCTAATGACATCATCAAACCCAGAAGAGTTTGAGATCTGAGAACTTGCGATGGCATGAATCAGTTCCTTTTGTGATGGAGGAAGAACTAGACTTTGAAATGCAGAGTTTCTCCAAACGATGTCGGTAGGAACATCAACCAAAAATTGGAGCCAGCGTTTCTCTTTTAGCGCATATCCTCTGAGAAGGGGAGAACAAATGATGAGATATTCTGGGGCGAGGGGTTTCATAGTGGAACAGGTGGCGTCATTAATGATGCTCGAAGTGGGGTTTTTGGGCGAGTAACTGATTCCGTTCTCATTTAGTCCGTACTCATCACTTTCATAGTCTGACTCTAGATCGACAGTTGCAGAAGCCCTCTTATGGTCAAGCGTCCCAAGAGGTGAAACTTTGTTGGGATTGAATTTGCCATATGCACGAGCATCACTGATGATGAAATTAGTGATTGATTGTTAAATGCAATTGAGGGATTACTTACATGATGATACGACTATCCACGGTTACTTTGATTGGGCAGCCACATTCACGATCCTCGCCAATGGCAGAGGACTTATAATATCTGAAGTGATAACCACGGTATTGTTCAAATAACTTTCCACGTTTAAGAAGCTGAGCCTTGATCTTTTTTTCATTCGGATGAAACTCAAGGGGAAAGATAGAAAGTGTATCGATTTCAGCCGTGCCCAGAAATTCTGGGATCTCGTAAGAAACCGGTTCAAGCCCAAACTTTTCACCATTCCAAGTCACAAGTTCACAGCGAAGCAGATAGAGAGGACCCTTCTTAGGGTCGTTGAAGACATACCCAGAATTGAACTTCACAGCGGAATCACGACCCCAAACTTGCTTGTATAGTGTGGAACCTGGTTCAAAAATGGTCCAAAGATGATCGTAAGTGACAACTTTGTTTTTCATATAGTCATTTTTGGCCTCTAGGACGTCTTTGAGTTCTCCTTCGAGGATCTTTCGTAGAAGAAGAATATGAGCCTTTGTGTCTTCATCTTTCTCGTTATCGATGGCCTGCAAAAGTTGGATCCAGCGGTGAACAAATGGTTTGAAGGGCGAATTGAATTCGACTCTCTGCAAATGTGTATAAACACCAGGATAGTCCTCCATGACCTCCTGCAGAACTCGCTTGAGCAATGGGCTCTGGATAATGATACTATGCAGTTCCATTGTCTTGCGAGAATCGAAGGTTTTCTTATAGCGTACAAGAATGGCGTAACGGGCGGTCCTCTCGTTTCCAGCAGCGTCTTCCACATCATCGGGATACTTGTCCGACCAAGTAATATTGTAGTATTTATCTCGACTGGCCTCATAAATGTTCTTGATATCACACTCCATGCCATGCATGACAGTAGTAGAATTGGCCATGCTCTCGCTCTTGACTTCTGTTGACATTTTGCAATGACTCCAGTGATCCCAAAGCCCTTTGGATCAGGAGATCAAAGGACAAGAATTGAGGATGGAGAGTGAAGATTTGATGGTGGAGATAGGAAGAAGGGGGAAGAGGAAGAAGTGGAGAGTAAATGGTGGAGGTTGAAGTAAGTAGGAAGAAGAAGTGGAGGGTTGAAGGTGGAAGGTGGAGGGTAATAAGGTGGTGAGAATACAGAGAGGTGCGACTCGATCTGGGGGACCATCGAACCATCTGTCAACATACCATATTGTTTAGTGAATGTGGTATCGTGCGCCATCGTTGCTGCGTCTTACGAGCCGTTATACAAAGTTTGAATCAAATCTGTACTTTCACGCCATGAGTGTTGAATGAATTTCTATACTGAGTTCCAAATCACATCTTTATGACACTAGTCAAACGGGAGTGATCTGCAACGCATCAGCTCTTAGAGTAAATTGGCTTTGCGAAGTGAGAGATACCCATCTCATCCGTGAATCAATCATTTGATCTCGCTATTGCACCAGCCGCAAAAAGGGCGAGTTTTCTAAAAGTAGATAATGTTGTTAAGCCGTTCCGTTTCAATAAACGGAAATCACACAAGGTTATACTTATGCGGCATGTGTTTGTTAAGATGAACCTTTAGATGATTGACTCTCGGTCAACGATGGCACTTGGCGACATATAGGTGAATACTGAGAACAGCTTCGAATCCCACCATCCATAAAACAAATTCTATAGCAGCATTTACTTATATGATTCAACCCCTTATCCATTTGGTAATCGAACAAGTTAGTAGGTTTATCATCAACTACGACGAGGAGTTTTCTGATCAAAGGAATGATAAAGTTAAGAAGCTCTTCTCCTTTATCTCGATTGTCAAACATACTTCATACAATGTAGAGTCTGAATATGTTGAGAAATTTGTGTACAGTATGTGTCCTGCATTGCTTCACTCATTATGGCTTGTCCAGATTCCCTTGTACTGTTAATTACATAACATTAGTACCTTCTTTTTTGGTATTAGCCGAAAACGAAGCACTTGATGGATCACGTGTTGACGTACCAAAATCTGAGAATACAGTCGCGTTTTACTTCTTTTGCCACGACAATCTGATTTTACAGTATCATCCTCTTTCCTCAATCTACTCAGGTCAACATTCCATTTGTACTTATACTTTGACTTCACGTACCAATTTTCATTGACCAATCAATTTGATCTCGAATATGAGAATATCAGCATGTTTCAATCTGTTAGTTCGGCCGCCATTGCGGCATGAATGGTGATGGTGCAGAGGAATTTGACACGCAGTGCCTGCAACTGCAAGAAGAAATTGTTTCGGTAAGCCATAATTACAGGTACTGATTTGATCGCCGCTTTCACATTCCACATTTCACATGCAACATTGAACAAATCACAACAGTGTTGTAAAAGTTTACAAGGGCAGCACTGACATTATCTTCACCAATAGAGTAGTCCGGAGAGACCGGCCGCGGATAATGATATGTCATTTCCCATCGTCGCGTCAAGCAATTATAGCTATAATATCAACGCGACAAACAATGACCGTGATGTTACAGGAAATGGCAAACGCCAAAATCAAGCTCAGGAAGTTCTTGATAAGGTAAAACCCGCCAGAGAACTCGGAACCAATTCTGAAATATGCGAAGAAAGTTCACTACCTCCAAATTCTGCACTTAAATTCGAACGAACGAAAGATGGCCTACCAGTATTGTTAACAGCAAAGCGGAACAACGAAAAAGAATCGAGGTCATCCCACATTAACGGCAATCCACTACCATTCCCTCGTGGCAAGTTGAGAGCAATGGAGGGGGAGGGATATACTCAAAAACCTAATTTATCTTTGACTCAAGAGAATCCTGAGTCACTTTACGAAACCTTAGAATTGCAAAAGTTAAGAGATCAGGCTGCTTATGCAATTAATCCCGAATTTTCCTCAAGCCCACCAGTCCCAATCGAGCGCGATGATCTATCAGACCTACAATCGAATGGCATATCTGGAGACCCGAATTCTACACATACTGAGTCGACTGCACGTACATATGAGGAGAACGATACGGGGCACATCAACTTTGATACATTTCAACCAACATCGGCACCCGATGAAGGTTATCTTCAATCACAAGATCCACCCGTTGTTCACGGGGCTAGGAACCCTGTAGAAGACACTCACCATGACCCTCAGACTCCCGCTCCGTCGGTCAACCCATTTTCCGAAAAGGGTAGTGTAATGAAGCAGCATGAGCTCTTTCGCGCAACACAACCATCATCTATTGGACGACTTGGTGGCAGTCCTACGTCCTCCAGACCATCGCCTGATGTCTACGACGGATATCGATCCTCACAGGAAGTCGAGCCCTCACCACTTGTGCGACGCTCGGAGGCCGTTAGCGCAACTACCCAACAACCTATGCGATCTTTTGTACGCTCAACATCTGCCGAGACGCCTGTTTCAATGAAACATGCCCCAGTATCAAACAAAATGCAATCTTTTAATTCCGTTCTTGAAACAACGGCGTCGATACGTGAACCTCAGGATATATATATACCCATGAAAGAGTCCCAAGAAAACAGAAGGAAAATAAATGAACTTGAGGTATCGTCTGGCTCGGAATCGGATTCTGATATTGAGGCGCTACCCAAGAAATTCCGAAAGGCGGCGAGGGAGAAGAAGAGATTACGCAAGCACGTATCCTTGATTGGTAGAAGACCAAATTCTTCAAAAGAAATCAACCCGGTTTCTGCCACAGCTAGCATACACCCAAGATCCATCGACCATCAGCGCAAATCTTCCGAAGTGACATCTTCTCATGCATCCCCAGCATTTGAGTCAACTCCGACCGCTGTAGAGGTCCCTGCAAGTGGCCGACGCCGAAGTATAGAGGATGACTATATAGCCCAATGTGAAGGTTTTGATGCACGAGACACTCAACCAACACCGCAGGATATAGTTGCCGATTCTCAAGGTGTTCCTGTGTCGAGCAACTTCGTTGCAAGTTCTCCACTGCCTGGACCAAGAAATCGAACGCCAGCCTTCTCTGATGTCAAAAAGACAAGCCCAGAACCAACGAGCTCATCTCAAAAGCTACCAAAAAATACACGGCTCCCTTTAAGTCAGGATATAAGCCAGCCATTGGATAGCAGGGATATCAATAGCACGGGTGGAATCCAATGCAAGGGTTCCGCTGTTCATGCCCCATCCGACCAAAATATTACTCCGTCGCCCAATGAAGTACTAGTCAGCGATGCTTCTAAAGGCCCCATCAACAAAGTGCACAATTTGCCCTCTGACTGTATCTCATCCGCTGTCCTTGAGACTAGTCCAGCTACTGACCGATTAAAACCTATGACTGAGATCGCAGAAATATCTTTCAGCATAGGGAATAATGATGAATTAGATGACTTGCCAGGATTTAATATGGACGCTGAATTTAACGAGGTTATTGGTGTATCTACTCATCATAACCCGAAACGCCAATCTCAACTCCAACCACCGCTAGCCATCACACCTAGCCCTTTTGATATCGTCCCTAACGGTTCTGCTGCTACAGTCTCATCGGGACTTTCGTCAGCTCCCAGTACAATGGAGCCTCCCACTCCTGTTGCAGGAAACGTTGTAATATCAGCAGCTCGAGAAGTCTCCCAAGTAGAGACAGTCGATGGCAAATCACTTGAAATAGAGCTGTCGGTTGAACCTTCTGACTCGACTCTTCCAACAGAGACTTCTAAGGCTGCCATGGAAGATAATGGTTCTCCATTCGCTACAATTGGACATGATGTGGGACCTTTCCAAACAACCCCGACTGAAGGGCCACAATTCACATCGGCCAAAAGACAACAAGAAAGCATATCTGAAAGCACCCTACGCAAATCTACTCGGATTTCGAAGGGCCAATCCAAACATCCACCTGCCACAAAGCCACAATCAAACATATCTCGAAATAAGAGGCTTTCGAGTGTGTCGTCTACGATTTCGAATACTGTTTCGTCCACTGCTGAATCAGAAATACTATCACCATCTGTTTCTGATTCTAACTCGATTACAAAAGGACGGCCGAGAGGACGACCGAGAAGTGATTCTGCTGCTAAGGTCACGGAAACTACTGGGAGAGCTGCTCTACCGGCTACAAAACGACACCGCACACGTAGTTCTGTGGGCCTGGATGAGCAAGAAGGCGCTATGCCAGCACCTCCCTTGAAAGGGAAGTCAACCTTACCATCACAGGAAGATAGTGAAGATCCACTGACGTTCCCAACACCACCTTCAAGGACCTCCTTTAATAGTAAAAAGTCAACGGGCAATTTGTTTGAGGGTATGGCTTTTGCTGTCTCATATGTGGATGCAGAAAAAGGCAAACAACCTACCATTCAATTAATCAAACAACATGGCGGCCGAATACTAGATGACGGATTCGAAACCCTGTTTACTCCAATGATTCCATCCTCAAAGTCCCGTACTGGAAATAATGACAATGGAGAGCTGGAGCTGGAGATTGCCTCTTCGGAGGTAAATATTGGATTTGTGGCACTGATTGCGGATGAATATTCGAGAAAGGCAAAGTACATGCAAGCCTTGGCCCTTGGCCTCCCATGTATCTCGGGACGATGGACTTCTCATTGTGTTGACAAAGGTACTATAATCGATTGGCTACCATATCTTCTCTCAGCTGGAAATTCTTCTTTCCTAGATGGAGCTGTAAAGAGTCGATGTTTACGCCCATATTCTGCCTCCGATGCAAATTTCATTGATACGTTCACTCGAAGATTGAAATTGCTCGAAGGAAAGTCTATTTTGATTATTACTGGCAAAGGGAAAGCTAGTGAGAAGCGGAAACCTTACATATTTCTGACTCGTGCGCTTGGCCCAACACGCCTTGGTCAGGCACAAGATCCCAAACAAGCAAGAGAAATGCTTCTCGATGCAGAGAGCAAAGATGCTTGCTACGATTGGCTTTACGTGGATGGGAAGCAAGATGTGGAGGCAGCTGTGTTTGAGAATACTCTGGCGAGCACTGCAGGAGGAAGCCGAAAGCGAAAGCGAGCTTCGATACAGGAGGAGCCCGCCTTATCACCATTGCCTAAACGCATTAGGGTTGTCAATGATGAGGTCATGATACAAAGTTTGATATTGGGTCAACTTATCGAGGATTGAACCCCTTCAGATTTCATTAAAGTCTTTTCTTCTTTGAGCTATTACATTAGCATGTACGATACGATTTGCAGGATTTATATATAACGGGACAGGTCATGGATATGTAAATTCATGGATGACTGGGTCATGAACGGCGCATGAAAAGGTGGGATTGCATGGGAAAGCTTGCTTGCATCAATAGATGAATGGGAATACCAAGTTAATTGGGGCGTTTTGCTAGAATGGTGATGGAGAATTGATATGCAGTCGATGTGTAAGATATCTTGTGAGCTGAAGATTGCTAGAAAGTAGCCAGAGGGATAATGTAGCTGATTTGTTGGCTGTGCTAAAGTTGAAGTAGTGCGGTGCTTGAATGCGCAAGTGTTGTTGGCTTGCTTCGTAAATATAGAATCCATCTGTCTATGAGTGCGGTTTCTTACCAGAAGTGATATTCATAACGAATAGTTCGTGGGCCTTTTCATCAACGATATAACAATATTCCAATACATCAAAGGGTTTGAATAATAGTATCCTAAAACCAGGTTGGTTTGGTAATGAATATAGTGGTTGTATTTATGCAGTATTTATTCATCACTTAGCTGCGAGTGCAGGATGGTATCAAATTGCCCTTTGATAATGAATGGATGTTTTTGGGGGGTTATTGTATGTAGTTTTTCTGTGATTTGATTTTTGATACGATTGGATTGGGAAAATGCGGGTTTTGTTATTAGGGGGTGGATTGACTGGTATTGAAGGGTGGTATGGAGGGGGAGATGGAAGAGATAGAGGGGACGGATTTTCCGCCGCGTGGCGAACAACCTGAAAGGTGTATTTTCTGCAGAAGAAGGGTAAATTGGGAGATTCCACTGAGGTATTTATAAAGACGATGATGTTTTGTTGACATGAGAGGAGAAAATTTCTTTGCCTCCTTTCCTTCCTTTCTTTTGGCTGGAAATCTATTTATACGTATATGAGTGTCTGGAATTGCTGGGAAGATTTGAGTATTGAGATATAAGATGGCATACTGAAACTTTGAATTTTCGCGCGAAGGAAAAAAGGGGAATGGAGGAAAACGAGGATTGGAAAGGTGTGGTGGTATCTTTTGTAATATGAAACACTCTTTGTTTATATTTCATACATTCAAAATGATGCATCGCAAGAAGGCAAGTGCTAGTCAAATTTGTGATGCTAGTACGGTTGTATTGTATTATTAGATCTATTTAAATTGTTACATACTCAACCGAGTACTCTTTAAAGGGACAATTTATTTCTCAGTATACTAAAGAAGTGTTTTAGATAATATCATATTGTAGTTGTGATACGGAGTACTTTGGTGGTACTGAGTATCTTTAAGCAATGATATATTAAAGAATATTTCCGGAGATAATGACTTGAATTCAAATTCCGAGCAAAAGGTCCTATGCCACAATCGCAATTTTCTATGTGCTGTTTCCCCCTATATATTATCGCAACTGTTGGTTAGCCAGTGACATTTACGTGCATAGTAGGGCTTTGCGTTCAAGTAAGCCTTCAGCGAGACGAGTACTCTTGCAACAGAACTAAACTGTTGTACCCCTAAAACAAGGACTCTTGGTAAAACGTCGAATACGTAGTTTTCCATTTACGATTCGAGCAGATTATAGTGGAATTTTCGCCTCTTGATCCGGCCATACCGCGACAAAGATCTCTGCTGCCATACGTTGAACTTATTGGCGACGTGGTATGACTCGAAAGTGTAGATAAAAGCGTCAGTGGAATCTCTAGACATTCAGATGTGGATGATAGATTCCTTTATAAGTTATTGATACTACACGTTATAAGATTCATCGATTGAGCAGTGGTAGTGTGCTCATCGAACTAGAAACTTTAGTAGGTTGGTTGGAAATAATATAAAGGTCAATAATTATAGTTTTAGGTCCGTTGGCTGTGCTCTACCTCTGTATGATGTAGTTGTCGAGGTACCTACTCACTCTTTACCACAGACATTCACCTGCTTGATTACATAAATTTTATGTAATGTCTTGATGTTAAGCGAGACAACCTGAAAGTTACTTCAAGGGTTTATAACTTTAGTTTCATATGGAAGAAAGCTCGGTGCCGTATTCAATCAAGTGTGTTCCATAGAATGCAGCTTCCAGCATTGCCAGATCTAATTAATGTTAGCCTTATGGTGCAAACTTGTATTATTTCAGTGATAGAGAGTAGGCCCTTGGCACCTTCTCATTTTGGCCTATTCAGCTTAGTGGTTGAACTTAGTTCGTATCGCGGTATCTGTTTATATAACATCTTAGCACCCATAGGTCCTTATTGTACTTCATTTTTAGCGTCATTTCCTATTGAAGATGATGTTCATGCGACCTGTTTAGTATTTGCTAGTCGCGTCTAATTTATGTCACTTTTAGTATGTACTACTGGTGTTTAGCGTCATTCTATCTAGCTTCGAGATTCGTTCGTAAGGATCGGATGGGATCATTCGGAAGCTAAGCTAGGTGATCATACTTTTGAGTTCCAAATGCCTCGATACCCTTGAATTAGTGTGTAAACGCTTACTTCCTTTGACAGGACTGAGAAGGTGTACATACAGGTTGATTTGTACTCGTTAGGAACCAGTATGTGTAATCATATTTACAATAATTGGACAAATGTAGTAAGCTCTGCCCGAATTTAGATAGTCTAGTGGCACACATTGAGATCCTGCTTGTATGAGATAATTTAGATCTTTTAGTGTACCGAATCATTTTAGGATGAATTTGAGTATTTACCATCATCAAATACATGGTAGTCATGTAGAGTCCAGTTGTTCGAATGACTTTAGATCTATGAGTGTGACTAATTATTTACTGAACGTTCCCGCCAAGTCGAGCATTTCCAATTTTTCGATGCTCTCAATGAGTAAACAATCAATTGAAATGCTTTACAAGATGCTATTGTCACTTCCTGATATGGATCATTGAACGTTAGTGGTTCATCGACTCGACTATCCATTGCATCACAACCCTTAGTGTCGGGTCTAGCACGAAACTAAGGAATTATACTTTTCATAGTACAACGTGCCTTCAACAAACTTCTAGTAGTCTAAAACTTCAGATCTTATAAGTAGTCATTTCCCCTTCAATATTTTTGCTTTTCTTTTCTTTTTCTTCTGGCCAATTTTCGTTTTTTGAGTGTACACATCCTCCTTTTCCAATGTTCCAAATCCCCTTGTGATATTTCACTTTGCTAATGTTTGAATAGACTTTAACACCATAAAATCACTCCATCATGTCTGGGAATACTCTTCAGGTAAGACACCATTTTCAAAACATCTCTCCCTTGGTCTGCCAGCCTTCACTTTCTCTATATACTTGGCGTAATATCCCCAATGGGAGTTGCATTACCATTCCTCCTCCTTGAATCACTTGGGCATGTACGACCCCTATTGGATCAATGGGATCATCAAACCAGCCTACTTTGGTATGGGGGAGTCGTCCTCACAACTTTCGAGGAGCAGTTGCCTTGTACGAAACAGTTGTTTAAAAAAGAAGCGAAATCCTACATTTAAATGTAGGCATAGTTGGACGCTCGGGATGCAGTTCTACCCGAGCGGAGCGTTAGGAGCTTGCCGAGTACTATGGTCCTGTGCTGTGAGTGTTTCGCCGGCCAGTCCGCTTCCGTTCTATCCTTTGGGCTGTGAGTGTGTCGCCGGCTCCAAGACGAGCTTAAACACTCTGTTGAGATGCTGGGCCTTGGGTCAGACGTTGGTGTCTTACTCAGCATTGCACGTTGCTGACAGCTGTCTTTTATAGAACCGTTCAAGACACCAACCTCGCGGGGAACGTCGTCGGGCCTTGGCCCAACAGAGAGAAGCCGCTGCGGCGGAGATTCCCTCTCCTTCTCTGACCCTCACCAACAACCACTACCACCTACATGTCACGAACCAAGGTGGTGGTTGTTCCGTGGAGGAGGAGAGGGATCTCCTTCTTTTCGTAAGTTGCCTTTGCCACTCCATCATTTGTTGTTTCAATCTATCTAATAGTTTGAACACGTCTGATTGTTCAAAGTTCTTTAATGGTCTACAATTAAGTGATTCTCCACATTTGCTTGAATCATTCCAATCATCTAACTATTTCAAATGATTGAATTGTTCCAAAGATAACAGTACATTTAGGAACGCCAATTGCGGGAAGGTGAGACGGTGCGGGCTGCCAGGCTCCAACTGGAGCAGCTCAGATACGTAAGCAATATACTACACGATCTAACCCTGAGAGTCCAAAACCTAATTGTACAATCAGCACCATGATCTCCAAAAATCGGAGATGGAAGCTCGTGCGGGCTTCCAAGAAAGAGAAGTCCTCCTTCGGGAGCGAGAGATGGGCCTTCGGGAACGTCAATGGCGCCTTCGGGCTGCAAAAATTACCTTTTTCTTCTTTTTGGCGCTTTTCGGAGCTTATAATGTGCTTTTTATTCTCCGCCTTTGGGCAAACAATTATGTTCCGGGGCGTGAGAGGGGGGAGGGGGATGAGTGGATGGATGGGTGGGTGGAGGGGGTGGCGGCGTGGGCGGAGGGGGAGATGGATAGGTGGGTGAATGAGTGGATGAATGTGGAGTAGTATATATTTTTTTGGTTTTTGGTTTTCTTTTCGGCGTTTGGAGTTTGGAGTTTTGGCGTTTGACGTTTTGCTTTTTCTGTATTTAATTTGATTTTATTTTCCAATTTATTCATTTTCTTCATATCAAAATCACGTCTTCGATATCTCACAACATAATATTCCAAACAAGATCCATGTTTCATCAAAGTTGAATAAGTGAGATCAATTTAATGTATGAAATAAACTCAAGGAATCAGATCTACTCAATGAACCTAATCAACTCAGGGAATCAAATCAACTCAAGGCATCAAATCAAATAAAGGAATCAAACTTCAATATCACAGATAGTTCAAAAGCCATATCCTCCCATATCTTGTTTTTAAACCGCTTCTTACTAGATCTCACCAATTTCTCCTGTCTTCTTTTGACAACCATCTTTGGAGCATAGCTTCTCATTTTATCTCCACCACTTAAACTTCCTCCTCCTCAGCTAAAACCGTTCTACTAGTAGTCTGAATGGGCGCTACCAAAGTCCCCCTCCTGAGTAAATCCTCCATCATCAATAATAATCTCTGAGAAGGTCGACGGACTAGGTGTAGGCCAAAATCCATTATCATCCCAAGTAGTGGTACTTGTCTCTGTCGTTGTAGCTGTACATACTCCACCAGTTATTGTCTCGGTGGTTGTATATTCGATTAGTAAAGGATCGATTACTAACGTGACTGTTGTTGTAGATGTTGGCTCGCATGTTGCGGATGATGGGGGAAGGAAGGGAAGTCCCGCAGTTACCGTGCTGGTGATTGTGATAATGCGTTCGGATATTTGGTTACAGTATGGTGTGTAGAATGTAACCGTAGTGACGCTCAGTGATGGCCAAGTAGTGGTAGGACAAGGATAACGACCTGTTTGATAGGTAGTGGTAATATAGGTGAAATAGTCGTATATTGCTGTTACTAGAGTTGTAGTTAGAACATTTGTTGTAGTGGTACAAGGCGCCGAGAGTTCTGGACGTGTTATGAATTGGGTGGTTGTGGTTGTAATTTGACTTGGTGGCGGAGGGTCAACGACTAGTGTTATAGTTGTAGTTACTACTTTGACGCTTCCATCGGCAGTCCGAACAATAGTAGTGGTAGTTGGTACAGATGTTGTGATGGTTTGAGTTCTGATGGGTGGACACGTTGGGCAGATTGTTTCGAATGCTGTGGTTGGAACTCCAGGACCGGCGTAACAGGAACAGACTGATGAGATTGAGGACTGAATAGCGGCATGGCCAAGACCTCTTGTGCACGCGCCTGCGGGCCCTTCTTTGTCAAATATAAGGGTCTTTTTGCGTCCTTGGGAGGTAAAGGAAGAGCAGAAGGATTGCACGTAAGCATTGGATGAAGTGAAAGCTGTGGCCCAGGCACTTTGACAAGCATTATCTATTGAAAAAAGATTAGAGATTACGAGCTAGGACAAAACACTGTTGTTTCTTAACATATGGGAAATAAATGAGCGACATCAGTTGAGAAAAGAGAGATATGGAAATCCGATATACATACTTCCACATCCTATACTAACGGTTGATGTAGTACATGTGATAGGTATGGGATTTACAATTGGAGTTGGACGAACTGTAGGACGTGGATCTGGTTGCAACGGTGGTGGAAGATTAGCAGCATACACTTGGGTCGTGAAAATGATAGCACAAAAGAGCTGATATAAATTTGAAACTCGGGTCATTTTGAGAGCGAGAAATTCCGGTAGACACAACTGTGTACATCTTTACGATTAGAGGATGTAACGTGATTCTTATATGTTAAAATTCATGGCATGAGAGTGGTACTGAAACCTTTGACTGAATTCCAAAGTACACGGGTCGTTGCTGTGGGTTCCTAATGTGGCAGTAACGATGAGTCAAGTTTGACTATAAGATTCCCCAACCCCGCCATCGCTATATCACAAGATAGGTCAATATGAATTATCTCTATCCCGTTATAATATTGGTGGAAGCCAGGGGAATTCCCACATCCCTTTTCCAGCCTTGGCGTAATTGTCTCACACATTCAGAGCCTGTGAAGAAGAGCATCTCTGGGGTTCTCACTCATTATCAAGAATGTATGGCGTGTTACATGAAACGTCTCGGCTTCATCCGTTTGAAGGATGACTTATGAGTATTGAATGGCGCTGGACCAACTGCAAGAATTTGCTGGATTTGCTGCAGTTCGAAAGGAAACTTCACCCGGACAGCATTTGAAAAGACTAGAAGCTCGCCTGGAGATGAATATTTGGAAACATCTGGACAATTTTGTTTTTATCTAAGCAGTTATAAACGAGGCAAAGCTCTTGGTGACTTATTTGTGGTGATATCAAGTATAGTAGCTGAAAATTCCTGGTCCCATAGTGTGAAAATGATGTGGAAATGTTGCAAAAGAGAATGAATTGCAAATGAACGTTGCCAGTTATCCAAAGGGAGAACAGAGACGTGTAAAATATGATCTACGAAGTAGAATCAGAGCATATAAACTGAGCCTCAGACGTATCTCACGGTGAGATACTCACCGCATGAGTATCGTGCGGATAGTTGTTTGTCGAGACGTTTAAAAAATCCTGATATCAAGAAACAAAGTTGATTCCCATTGAACTCATCTGAAATGGGATATAAATTTGAATCCATTGAAATTCGAAAATTCGACCAGAATCTGACCAGGTACAACTATGTTCGAATATACTCCAGCAGCACTTCTCGAAAGAACCGCGCCTCTTAAGTTTGACCATCAACAGTATACAATAGAACTTTTCCGTGCAAACACTTTATCTAAATCACAAAAAATCATATGTACCAGGGAAGCAATTTCACAAATATTCTTCCATAGAACCATACCCAGTGGAGCTTGTGGTTCTCCGCGATGAAAGATAGTGTGACCTTTCACCGTGTGGCCATAGAGTGGAGAATCGAGTTGCGAAGTGATCGTCTGATTAGGTTTCATATCGATTTCAGTCTATCAGTTCGAATCTTCTTTGTCAAGCGGTCTGTGGTAGTTAATTAGTGAAGTGATAGAAACGAGAATTTTGAATATTTAGAAAATTTGTAAGATTACAATGAATCCATTTCCCCCTGAGGATTTAGGTTTTTGAAGAATCACATCTTCAACATTATCCCTTCAAGCTATACACCCTAAAGACCTGATCCGAATTATTCAATACAATGTTCTGATACCCTGGAAGATGATTCGTCGAGGCGAGACCTCACTATATATACTCTGATATCCTCGAATAAGTTATACCTATTTCACACCTTTCTTTTTGATCATAGAAACAAATTGTTAACTTCAAGGATCAAGAAAGATATACATTTCAGAATACAAGCTAACAAACAGAACCCTATAACTTCCTCAAAATGCACAAGAACATACAGATTCCACGATCAAGATTCAAGGTGAACATCAGACCAGATAAAGACGAACATTCTGTAAACAAAACGCAACGCAAATGATGAATTAGAATGAGATAGATGCGATACGATGAGCACTATAACTTCTCATCACAGGTATGGTATCCATAATATTTTGCAGTTCAAAATAATCAAGACATGAGAAACTCAATACTTGCACAAGCTATGTGATTAAGACATGGAAATTTCTAGCCATCCACGTTTACAGTGATTTGCTTTCAAAAACTAGACTTCTAGACTTCTAGCCTTACTTCTAGGACCTTATAATCTTAGTTACTAGAATTCTTAGTTCTAGATCGATTACGAAATTCAGACATATGGATACTTCAAACTCCAGACCTCCAAACTTCTCAAACCTACCTCACTAAACCACCAATACCGCATCCCTCTCGCTTCTCCCTAACCCCTTTCCCAACCATCCGTATCCCGCCTCGCTTCCCATTCCCATTATCCACAACACTGCTTACCTAATACCATCCAAAGTAACCACTTCCACATCTTCCACCAACTATCCACCACAAATCCACCAATCCACAAATTTATCCAGCAACCAACCCCACTCCCAACGCGTTGCCACGACACGACATCATAATCCACATCCTTCATCCACATCTACACAAGTTGCCGATACTCAGCTTTTACGAGGAATATTTTATGTGGAGAAATGTGCATGTAATAAAGTATGCGGAATGATGTTCCGTGCACACACATACACATACATATTTACTATTAACAAAGAAGGAATAGAGAAACTTAGTGAAAGCCAGACATGATGTAGATACACGCGGAAGGATATAATAGGTAAGAGGCGTGAAAATTGACGCTGGACAGCGGGGCGGAGATACATGTATATGATCGCAGATTGTGAAAGAGAGCTCTCGGTGATTAAGTGATTAGAGTTTATGAGATGGCATTTGCGGGGCTGCGAAGATATCTTAGATACATATTATCTATGAGGGAGGGTATTATTCTATGGTAATGTGTATGCCATTTCCTTGCTTGTCGATGATTTATATCTTGTCGGATGGATATTAGGTAAAAAAAGAAGAGAGGGACGGGCCAGCAAGAGCTAGAATATTAATATTCGAAGTGTACTTGGTTAGTTCCGGACGATACCTCATTATCCGCGCGAATGATGTCAATAGAATTTAACGAATCAGATTTCGCATTAATACGAACCTCTGTTCTGTGAAGCGCGAGACTAAATCTCTAGTATCGCCCCAGCCCGTATAATGACGAATCAGGAATGAATATATTCAAGGCAGCTATATTCTCAGCCCGCCATATACATTCATGACGATCATTCAAGACTCATGAAGATAATGAATCGCATTATATCTAAGCAGAGAAAGAAACGAACAATATCCGATTCAATTTCTTCGGGGAAAGACATTCAAGCGCCAAGAAAAAGCGCTCGTGTAGATCCTTTTATCGGAATATAATATACGCAGCCCTATGATACATGCAGACGCCATTCTCAGGAACCCGGGTCGGCGGCAAAGACCTGCCTACCAGAATAGACATCCCAGGTACGATCGACGGATAAATGTGAAATGAGACAGGACAAATGGAAGATAGTTTGGAAATTAAAAGTACGACATCGCCACTCCGCTAGGATGATGAAGGAATTCGGGGGATTGTCGATGTACATACTTACTATACGCACGCTAGCTAATAAGTGTAATGCGAAAATCATTTGCTGAAGTGGAAAATAAGCGACGGAAATACCGTAAGAGGATGAGATGCCTACAGAGTAAATGATGATCGATATCTTGGCCGCGCGCCTAGTGTGACTAAGGTTAATGTCCAGAAGAAGATGTGGATGTGATAGTAGTGATTAATGGAGAACACGGAGGAACCTCCACAAACAAATGACCCTTCATATTACCAAGTCCTACAATTTCAATGACATCAAAAGTCCAACCAAATGATTAATTTTCTCTAACCAGCTTGTTCATTTCTACTGGAGCCTCCGCACACCAAAAAACATTAAAGAATTCGGGCACTCCATCACAAATGCAAACAACTAAAAGAACCATACAGTACCCGCCAAGGCTGAAAACAATCCTGGTGCTCATCCATCTATGCTGCCAGGATACAACATACATACATATATGGAGGCATCAGCCGATCCGGCACGCCATGAAGCATACCGCCAGACATTTCCCAAGAAAAACGAATCACAAACCTCCAAAATCGTGCCTGATGTTGCGGAGAGAGGGCTTCCGATGGATGGGAATGTGTGATGATCAAGTGGCTTGCGGGGCAAATGAGGGGTTGTGAATTGGGGGTGAGGAGTAGATGGAGTTGACACACGCTCATCTACTAGTTGTGGGGGGTGTAGGTTATGATCTGTGAACTGTGATTGGAATTTAGAATGTAAGATTACAGTTATAGTTCAGTTTGATGAATATATATATACTGGTGATAAAAACAATAATGTCAAGATGGATACAAGTAGGGAGAAAGTTCCTCCTTTCTCCGATACCCATCCCCATCCCCATCCTCTCCCCTCCCGCCACTAATCCCGCTGCAAATACAGGTGTTTCGATTCTCTGTCCCTGATCGTGAGGAATGAGGGGGAATCAGACAAATCCGTACTCGTACAGTAAGCGCCACTAGTAAATTCATGGTTGGAATGAGGGGTGCGAGGTGAGGTGTGAGGGGTATGAGGGGTTAGATATGCAACATACATTACATCTCCAATCCGATTATGTGTAACCTAAATCAAATCAAATCAGATTAGTGCGGTATGGAATGGAATGGAATGGGATAGGATGTAAATGAAGTGAAAACGGCGGAGAATCTTCTTGGTTTTTCGGGAAAGATGGTATTTTGCTGTGGTGTGGGAAGTAAATGTAAATTTTTATCGATAACTACTTGTAATTATATGAGACAAGAATGTTAGGTTATGATTACGTGAAAAGCATTTGAGTAATTAGAGGAAGTTTCCTCCTTCCTGTTCCTCCCCATCCAACTAATGATATCCTCATATTGAATGAGGGGTTAGATATGCAGCGATACCTTTCTTTCATGCGCAATAAATGCGGGTTTGGTTTGGTTTGGTTTGGCTTGGTTTGGTTTGAGAAATGGACAATCGGTCGTGCGATATACTTCTGTATGTTTTTTCTCAAAGGATTAGTATTGTGAAGCAAGTAATTCTCTGCTCCAAATATATGTACACACTTGAGGTGATGATGATCATGCATAAACGCCTCTTAGCACTATATAATATAAATCCCCGGTGTTGATACTCAATGCTGCACGTAGTCCAGTCCCCCTCATTCTAGACAATGCTTGGGATAACCATTGCTTTAGTAAATTCTTGCTTAGCATTGATAGAAGAAGAAAAAAAAGAAAAAAGAAAGAAAGATAGAAGGATGAATGAATGAATGATTTTTACCCCCCACCCCGCCTCTCTTTCCCCCGAGAATTGAAGCTTTTCGGCATAGCCGAGGTAGCCCACTTTGCATATATACAGAGTACTCTGTACATTAAATATTCCATACCGCCCTCCTACTCTATATACTATCCAAGATCCTATCAAGCACCTCAGTAATCATCTTGGCTCTACTACTCGAAACTCTATTCCCCAATATCTCAGAAAGAAGGGGCTAAATTATGGTCGTTATTTCTATATTTAACTAGTCTAGATTAGGTATATAAGGAGTAATTCTCGGATTACCCCTTTTAGTTCAATAAAATATCAACCCCCACTATTAAAACCTGTCTTCTATCTCCCACCCACTTTGATCTTTATCGTCTAGTAAATTTTATTTTATTTAATTTAATTTAGTTTTCGAGGTATTTATATATATATATTTTTACAAACTTCATACCAGTAGGTATGAATTAGCTTAGCTTAGTTTACCAGGTCTAGTATTTAGTAACTATCAGACAATATAATCGAACTAATCAAAATTACTATAGAATTTCGAATTAATTATATAACTTGAGAATTTCAATCAAATAAGAAAATCTATAAAAAAACATATAATATTGGATATAAATATAAAAATCAACAATATTTGAAAGCCTTCTAAAGAGATGATTTCTTATGAAATTAATATTGAATTTCAAAGAAGGTAACTAACTAACTATTAGTTGATTTTGGTGAAGAAAGCTATAAGTGCACAGACCTGCTGGCATACTAGACCACCGAGCTCTAACCTTCCCAAGTACAATGTCAATGTCTATGCAATGGCATTAAAAAGATACGCACCCGAGGAACGAACGGACCGATTACCTCCGTGAACTAATCATCGGTCAAGTCCGTCCTAGATAGTTTAATACTCTATAGTCTCTCGACCAAGCCTTTTTGAGATTCCTTTATCATTTTCTCATCGCTATGAAATGAAATTCCCCATGCGTGATTGATTTCATTCGCTGATATGTCTGTCGATGGAGATGTATATATGTATGTATATGCGATCTTGGTACTCTGTACTACAGTAGTAAGGTACTTAAGATGGGATACGAAACCGGTACAGAATGAATGATACGGGATTAAGGTTTTCCCTATGTGTCTACGAGTACATATTATTTACGATCTACAACTACGATAAAATGGAAAAGAAGAAAGACAGCGAGTAAATCCGACGTATTCGATCCCCCTCCCCCACCCCTCTGTGCCTGGAGATGAGATGAGATGAGATGGGATCTATCTGATAGTTCCTTTGATGGTTTTGGAGCTAGTTAACTGCAGTCCGAAGATTCGGGTACGGTGGAGGTTTTCGTTGGGTGGAAGATCTTATCTTTTATGTTTTGAAATTCCTTGTGAAGAGATGTAAGATCTACAGAGTGTACTTGTAGTGTAGTGAGTGTAATTGGGTGTCTAAATACATACTGTAGTTTAGAAACATTCTGTCGCTATGATGTAAGAATGAAGTCATATTGTTTCAAAATCGGTGTGGAGGGAGGAGTTATACAGAGTAGATATAAATCGTAAAGTATAGGGGAAGACATCTAGGAATAAAACAAGGCAAATATTTACTAGATTGGTATCTACTCGTAAGAATGTACTCTGTAGGAAAGATTTATAAATCCATATCAAGATATTTCTGTTTTGTCTTTCGTGCATATGATATATATAGTATTTGATATCTACGATGGGGGAGAGATAAGAGACTCTTGAATATCACTATAATGCATCAAATCACTTCTTAATACGGGTAAATACAACAATATATTTCTTTAAATCACAATAAAAATAGCCTCTTGAACCCAATCCCAATCCCAATCCCAAATTCCCAAGACCGTACATCGCACACACAAACGAGCGAACCAAACCAAACACAGAGAAAGTGGCTTCCCAGTGCCCACACACACACCCAGCCAAAAGAAAGATAACAATCACAACAATCTCATGAAAATCGATAATTCCCCGTCCCCAAAAGCCCATACCGTACCCTACCGAAATTCCCAATTCCCCCCCCACACATCCCCCTTGCTCAGCTCAGCGCTCGACAAAAGTTAAAAAAAATATCGCTGCGTGCACGTTTTTTTTTTTTTTTTTTTTTCTTCTCAAAAACTTGGATTTTAAAGTGGAGGGGGCAACTGGGTTGGGAACAGGGGTGCTGTAATAGGTAAAGTCGGAGAATGTACTTGTGAGTAAGAGAGTCCTAGCGTGTTGTTGATGCGACTGCTTTGGGGGCGTTGCAGCGGGTGCGATATCCGTGATGTGAGGGTGAGGGTGCGTGGTGTGGGTATGGGATGGGGAGTGGGATGCTTGAAGTTTTGGGAGGAAGGGGGAGATGGTAATTTGAATGTGTGATTTGAAATGGCTGAGAGAGTGTAGTGTGGGTGTTCGGTTAGGCTAGATCGGGATACACGCCAAATGAGGGGAAACATGGGGGGAGGGAGGGGGAAGTGTATCTTGAATATGAGTGATAGAAGTATTATAGAAAAGAAAGTGTATGTTGAATATTAATAACAGAAGTGTTATGTATCTCCAGCTATGTGATATACCGTATTGATATTGATAGTGATGGTTTCAATATGTAGTAATGTTTTCTAACATGGTATGTATGTATTGAGTTGAATCGATATATCTCGAGAGAAAGAACTTCACGGATAATTGTAGAAAGTATATATGTACTCCGCGCAAAACGCGATAAATGTACCGACGCAGAGGAGGCTCCTCGTCTCTCCTCCACCCAGCCCACCTATCCACCCAAGGACAAGGAGGTTTCCCTCCAGCAAAACAGAAAATAGCGTGAAGTTGTAAAGACGGAAGTGGAAGTTGAAGTAAAAGTGGATGATGGAAGATAGAAGTATGTAGATCAGAGATGCCGGTCGATAATATTTGATAATGAAGATGGATGGCTTGGCAATCACACCAAAAATCGTAATGACCATGATGCGACGATGTTTAAAAAAGTGACGTTTTGCACCTTTGGAATCTTTTTCCTTCGACTCTTCTTCAGATACGATACTGTACTATGTATTCCATCCGATGAATAAGAAAGAATTCTCAAAGTGTTTTTGGATAATCGATGTAACCATCCCATCCCGTACTAGGTATTTGTACTAATCATGCTTACATCAAGTCAACGGATGATTGATTCCAGCTGAACTGAATTGGAGAAGTAAGTCTTACTTGCCAATCAGTTGTTCAAAGCTACATGTCTTGAGTAGGCACTGGGCAGTGTCACATTTGAAGTCATCTGGAGATCTCCGATGTACATACTTAGCATCCCTCGCATACATACATGGAATGAACATTTATCACTCATAAATATAGATTAACTGCACGTTGAAGAACATAGCGTGCAGACGTAGATATACATATACATGTACATATGGTGACAGTGACATGGTGACAGCTACGAAAGAAACCCACAAACCGGGATTTCATGCACCGCAAAGACCGCAACAGCTGAATGTGATAGAGAGATACCGATCCAACGGAAAGCTTTCTCGGGACGTTTTTCATCGGTCGAGGTCATCATACCTACTATATGTTTTTATGCATAATGGATGATTAAACTTGGTTTCAGAGTTATGGTGAGAGAAAAGGATACAGGAATTGCACTCTGTAAGTTTGAAGCAGGTAAATAAATAATATCTGATAATCAAGTGTAAGTTAATCAATCATTCAAGTAAGTAAGAAAGATGAGACAGACGTGTTTGAGGGACAAATTGTTGTCGTTTATTTGTTATTGCTTACACCATCATCCATTATCATCTTTTCTCCTGATTCTACCCTCTTCCAAATATCTATGGGATATCTCTTAACATCAACAACAACATGCTCATAAAAAATACTTGCTTGAACATATATATTGCAAGAACAACTGAATTGCTTCACATTTATTGCTCCATTCACATCGTACTTAACCAAGATTGAAAAATAAACTACTCGGCCTTATTCTTATTGATCTCACTTCAACCGGTCCATTCTAATATATATTTCCAGCGTGGATCCAACTGTGGAGTTTTATTCCTCCGCACATACTAACAGTAGTATACATACATGCTCGGAAAGGCTTCAACCCTTCATGAACCACATTTAATTGGTAGACGGTTAAACACGTTTTCCAAATCCGATCCAAAAACGAATCCATTCAGCAAATATCGGAACGGCTATGAGATAATCTTTGGCTAGTACTCCATTCTTGAAAGAGGTGCTATACGAGTACAGAGCAGGTAATAGTATCTACCATCTAATTTGATTTGTCCGAAGCAAGTCAAGAAATTCAAAGCACAGTTCCCATTTTGATCTCTCGATTATTTGCATAAGTATGTAGTTTTAAGACGAAACTCACTTCCTCCAATGCTCAGGTTAGTGTGCATCATGGTGAAGGATCATACCATGTAAGATAGGAGAATATGAAGATGCTAATGCTAATGGATTAAGTTTGAAGGTTAGATAGATAGATCTTTGGGTGGCTTGTCTTTCTCTCTACGACTGACTACTTTTCTGACATAGGCGCCACCTTCCAATCCATCATTAGAAGCGCTAGAACAGGTACGATACGAGGAAGCAATCACTCATGAATATCAAAATAAGACGATCTGTATAAACCAACAGACGATGGCGATTACCCTATGAATCACATATAGATTTGGATTGAAAAGAAAAAAGAAAAAAGAAAAAAGAAATCAAAAAGATCATAACTTTGGAGCATTATAAGCATCCAACATTAAGCATTTTTCTGGAAAACAAGTATTAGACCGAATAGTCCAGGAACAGGCCCTAAATAAGCTCACGACCCAAGTTTTATGTTCACAGCGGAGAAGGGAAGAGAAGAAGAAGACTGAGAGAGAGCAGAATACAATAGAACTGAGAACATTTTAGCTCATTACATACAACAACACGCCGCCACTATATTCGACCTCTGTACTATCTACAGACTACTGATTGACTGATTGACTGACGGACTGACTGACGGACGGACTGCACTCTATCTTTTCTCCTCCAATCCAATCCAAACTCAACTCTCCTTTCACGCCGCTTACATAGACAGACATAAACACACATACTCTGTACACACACACACACAAGCTACCGATATACCTACAACCAACCTTATTTATGTGCCTAACTAGGGTTATCTGCCACCGAAAAGAAAGAAAAAAGTACCCAAAGAGTCTTGGAACTAACTCGATAAGGAATTAGCCAAATCAAGCATTCTCACCTAGGCACAAAGCAGAGCAGAGTATACTTACTCATTACTTGCTCACTCACTCACTTCGCCAAATCTACTCAAATCACACTTAAATCCCCCGTCCATACTAGGTAATTAATTATAATAATCATAATAAATATTCATAATTAAACTACAACTACAACTATAACCCTAATAAATAATCATAATAATAAATAATTAAATAAATAATACTACATACCTCCCTACCTAGTAAAAGTCCACAACTACCTACATACAACTTTCTCTATCCTCCCCTCCCGCCCAATACTTCCCCGATAATAATTCCTCCCAGTCTCATATCGAAAATCCTCCCTCCCTCCCTGACTTCCACAAATACAAATTTAATACCCGTCCTCCCGCTTGTTTCCTAACTTCCTCTTTTCCTTTTAACCCATATAATCACTTAATCCTGGATTCATCGCTCCTTTTACCCATTCAATTGAAACGAGTAGGTTAATTGGCACACTACAAACTTCTTCCTCTTCTCTTCTCTTTCTTTCTTTCTTTCTTCCTTCCTTCCTTTGTATTTTAGTTGTGAGGAAGGAGTATACATTTAATATCCTTGACATTCAAAAGACCGAATATCCATCTATCCATTCACACCTCTCCTCCCTCCCCCCCCCAACACCCAAACTCAAAACTCCAACCTAACGGAAGGGAAAAAAATAATTAAGCTTGCTTCGAGCCCATTCACCACTACCAACCATTCAATTTCACGCGGATTCCCAATAACTTACGCATACTTACGATATCTCGATTTTTAAAGCCCTCAAATTGGAACTACTGTACGCTTTTTTTAGCTTCACGGGAAAAATAAACATTCCTTGATCTATAGCCTCGCAGCATACACTCTAGCCGACTGTAGCTTACTTGGATTATTCGAACCTCTTAGGAGGGCTTTACCTTTGCTCTGCGACCAATTAAATTTCTCTTTTGATTGATTCCTTATTATTTGTCCCCGCAGTCTCCATTTCTCATACATCAATATGATGGCTGATGTCCCTCGACGGAAACCAATGCCACCTGGTCTACACACTTCTCCTTCTGCTCCTTCATACAATAATCATAGTCGAACTCGTACGATCTCTTCCAATACCTTCCCTTCCATCAATTACCCGCCTCAACAACCTCAACACCCACAATCTCTATATCCCGGAAATATGCAGATAAGCGGATTTTCTTCGAGAAGAACGCCTTCGACGGGTACTTTTTCTACCACGGCAAGTAGTGGCAATGGCCCTGTGCCATATCGAGGTTCTCAGGATCTAAGGAGATCGACTTCTTCACGATCGGGAAATTTACAACCACAAGGTTATGTGGCTTTGATGCGAAAACAAAAGGCGACAGTGTGGTGCGATCGATCGCAACATGAAGATCCACGATTAATCGCTCAACAAAAAGCGGCCAAGGAGAGAGCCGCGGCTGCTGTACTTGGAGGGCCTTTGCAAGGAAGGATATCGACTGGTGGCACAAATAGTTTGGTAGGAAGTAATAGGGTTACAGCCAAAATAAGACATCATGGGAAAGCCGGATTAGTAGGATATAGCCCGGGAGATCTTGTGGGAGGCGTGGTTGGTGTGCCCATGAGATTAAGTGCCAGTGAAGTGGAAGGAGGTGACAGCGATGATGATGGGGATAGCGGACGAGTTTTATATCATCGAAGAACTGGTTCCGGACGCAGTAGTGTTGGAAGTGCTAGGAGGGGTCTTACATATTCACGACAATCTGGTGCAAGTTCGACAGCTGGCAGATGGAGCTCCGGCCATACACCACCTAGTGAAAGAGAAAGACGAGAATCCATCGCAGACGTGGCAGAAGCTGGGGAAACGCCTGTTCCGGGTGAAACCCCAAATGCGAAGAGTTATTTCGAGGGCGGTGATGGAACGAGAAGTGCTAGGGGAAGTATTAGTAGTGGAGAACGAGCGGATGGTATTGCGGATCTTAACCCGAATGATACAGCGAGATTGGCAAGTAACAGCTTGCTTAAATCAACCATTACACGAGAAAAGAGCGTCAAGAATCCCGACGAATTAAGGAGAAGAGGAAGTGTCGATGAGCGAACTACAACTATGACGTTAGGTGCCGGGCGACTGTTTATTGCGAATCCGGATCATTCGGATAGTGATTGAACGAGCTTGGAGGAGTATTCTACGAGTTAAAAGATACGAGATCGAGGAACCTGCGAGTATGGAAGGAAATACCTTTAGACGACGGAATTTACATCACACTACATCACATCGCATCGATGAAGTACATTACTTCGTTTCCGAGCAAAAGAGCAAAGCAAGCAACTGCATTCAAAAGGCGTCGCATTGGAGTACTTTGGGATTACATGGCAATATCAATTTGGATTGGTTTATTGGGGTTATCTGTGACTGGTATACCGTCTTCCTTTTTATACATGGAAGTGGATCGTTTTGGATTGGGTATATGGTGCTTTAATCAATGTTGCTTGTTCGTTGAGGTTATGGATGGATGGAATTGATGGAATTGAAGGAATGGAATGGAATGGAGAACAATCGTTTGAATGTGGTATTGTGTTTAGTGAATTGATTGGCCGAAGGAGAAGGCTTGGTTATGGGAGAGATGATGGATGATGGATGGATAGTGTGGCCTAGATGGCGCGTATCGATATATGGATAGGACGCACACATACTTTATTAGGAGGAGATAATGGTATACTGAATGGAATGATGAAGATGAATGAGTCTCAATTGTTGAAGTAGCTCTCAATGCTTGTGTTTGTGTATGTGCATGTATGTACTTGTGACCAGGAGGAGTTGGATAATCGGTTGTTGATCGCGTGGGAATTCCAAGTTTTGTTTTGAGACGGGAGGGGGAGGGGGAGGGGGTAGCTATGATCTCATGAATGAATGAATTGAATGAGATATAGAAAGTAGGGATTGCATTCAGGGATGTAGGGATATAGATCTGGATAGTATTCGTTTGTTTCTTGTTAGTAACAGGGGAAAAGGTAGATTAAATTATATGTGAGAGGACAGATGGATAGATGGATGAATGAATGAATGAATGAGTAGTAGTTGGTTATGGAAGTGTAAGTAAAGTGAAGTGAAGATTGGATGGCTCGTGTCGTTCTTATGACATGACATGACATAACATGACATATCATCGTAGCAGAGAGATAGAATAGCTTGCTTGTCTGGTCGGGTTGTGTGGCTATGTGGTGTGGCTATGTATGTGGCATAGTGTTTCAGAATGTTTATTAGGAATTTCGGAGAGATGGGGAGGGGTCAGCTATAGTTATTGAATAGATTGGATTGGATGGGTGGGGTGGGGATATAGATATAGATATACTGTAGAGGTTTGAGCTGGATGAATGAAATGAATGAAAAAGTAAATATTATAATTATCTATCTTAATATGAGTATAATAATAATATATATAATTTTTTGAAAATCGAGCGGAGCGAGGACCGGGGGTTTGGGGGCTGGCTGTTACGAACGACGTAACATAAGCACAAGACTTGGGCACCAGGTCACGTGGTTG